>CM056395.1:20644745-20667245 GCA_029718625.1 Synaphobranchus kaupii | reverse complement strand
CAGCCCCCATACCCAGGCCACTTTTTTGTAAACCGACATTTAAAAAAAAAAAAAGTGGGAGCTCATTGTGGCCTGAAACATGCTTTCTTGGAGTCTCATTCCCTCCAATTTCCTAGAAAATGGAAGTCCTTTTTTTTTTTTTTGCCTTGGAGAAATGAGAAGTGGTGCTTGGCCATTTTGACGAGATGGGCACACCGGGAGCCGCGATTCATCGTCCGGCGATGTCCATCAAATGATCTCTGGTCTATTGATCTTCTCAGCATGGCAAGAGGGACTTCCTCCCACTAACCTAGTTCATCCCTCATACACTGAATTAATGCCCGTTGTCACAGGGAAGGTAAAACAAAGTTGATGGCGCATGACAGGTTGCAGGCCACATTGTGATAGAGTGTTATATTGTGATATCACAATATAAGAGGATAAAGTGGCTTCATCCTCTTAGGCCTCGTACACACTAGGGTTTTAGTTTCGAAACGTTTCGGAGACGTTTTAGTCGAGAGGTTTTCGCTAACCTTGACCTGCTCGTACACATTACTCAAATGCATTTGGTGCTTTTCAAAACCTAGAATGCGCTCCACGCAGCACATTTCCTCGACAGCGGATTTGTTCTTTTGCATTCCTTAGTAACCATAGCGACATTTACGGTTGGAAAAGAAACCAAAAATAAACAGCACGGATCATTTGCCGCTTTCAAGTGTTTACAGAGATGAAACACGTCTCCTCCTCTGTCCAAGTTGAACCATGACCGGCAGCCAGAATATAAAGATAAAATATGGTAATAATAATAATTATAATAATAACTTGCGAGTACCACTAATAGAACTGTACATCATTTATCTATGATGCAAGCAAAATGATTCTACTGTCATGGTTTTTGACGAGTTCTTCCCTTGCGGTCGTTTTCCTCGGTAGCCACGCGAGGGCACTGCCCTTTTAGTGGATATTTGCTCCGCCCCATCTTTATCGTGGAGCTACTCAACATCCACACCTCGAACCTAACACTTCACGTCCCCATTACATCTACAGGAAGGTTTCAGCAACCGATCCCACACACACTAAAAACAGTTAAATGTTTTTTAAACGTTTTCGATCCTAGCTCTGAATGCAAATTAGATTGTTTTCGAAACCCCTGATAGTGTGGATTTGACGGTTTTCAGGAGCCAAAACGGTGTTTGAAACAGGTTTTAGTGCTAGTGTGTACGAGGCCTTAGATCGTGATGTCATACTGCCTTACCTGTGATGTCATGGATTAACCTGTTAATTTTAACAAGATGTTGTCCAAATGGAAATTTCAGTAGAGGAAGAAAAAAACGGGCAGTAAGTTACATGTGGGAGGAGTTGTTGACACTGAATAAAGTCTCCTGAAAACTCTGAATGGTGTAAACATTGGATTTCCTCAATTATTGTAATTTTCTTTTACTGCTGCATTACTAAAGAGCTTATAAGTAAAGGGAATTTCTGAACAAGCAGTTTCTGGAAGGTGTTCAAATCCCTAGCTGCTCCCTCTTGCAAATGAGAGCGTTCCAGCTGCCTGAGTCATTATGAGGGAGAGGGCTCCCGGGACTGCACTGTCCCTTATGAGCACTTAATAACACCACCCACCAATGACACACAGTTTTATTTCATGATCTGCATGTGCTTTTTCTCAGCCCAGTAGAATGTCATACTGAAGGAACTATGGAACAGATCATTGGCTTCTATTGTCTATAAACTGCATAGATTTCACTGCTCCTCCCTTGTACAGGTTTACACTTTTTTACTTCATATTTAGACTGTGGCCAGCAGTGTCCTGAATTAGACTGTGGCCAGCAGTGTCCTGAAGGTCTGTGCGGATATAAAAGCACTGCACTGTGCTAGAAAACAGAATGCATCTTAAGAGTTTTCTCTGTCCTGGACCTCTCCAGAGGCTGTGGACGTGTGGTCCTTATGGTCACATAGGAGCAGCAAACTGACGCTATTTTTGAGCATCATGCCATCAGCCGTTTGCAAATACTTACGCACAGTGTGGAATAATTTGTTGGACAATGGTTTAGCTATGCCAAATATATCTTCGTAAGTCTATGAGTTATCACTTTGCATCGCCAAAGGCAAATAATATAATTTCACGATATTGAAATCTGTGAAATTCTGAACAAAAGTGACCCACCTATCAGCTGTACAAATGGACGGTGGAGAATAATGCCGGCCAGGAAAACTGTGCCGACATTCCAAGGTGCGTTACATCACGCTCCCAAAGAGGCAGAAGCCATGTGGGTCTGTGCAGGTTTCCGTTTATCATGCGGCCTTTTGGGAAGAATGATGCAGCAATTATGATGTCACAATCCTCCGCCCCGCCCACCTAACTTTCAGACTGAAGGGAGGGGCAAAGCTGGGGAGGCTCCGCCCAAAAGGCAGACATGCTTCAGGTCATTTTTGCCACTTGACTGCCCATCAGAGCAGCCATCCTGGGTTTTACATGAAGGGGGTTATTATTATACAGGATTCAGTGAGACTTCTCATTTTGACTTCCTCCCCAAGCAATTTTTCTGATCATCTATCGAATAATTTTACGATTTTAACACCCGCTAGCAGTCAGTTCCATTTTATGTGACCGCATTGCATTTGGTAGCTCTGCCTTTGAACACCTCTCTGTTATATAACACATTTTATATTGTATGGATGCAATGCATAGTATATATATATCAGGAGGATTCGGCTGTACCTGACCACCTACTCCACCCAGCTTCTTGTCCAGACCATGGTCACCTCACGTCTGGACTACTGCAACTCCCTTCCCGTCACCATTCTGCCCCTACAACTGGTCCAGAACGCAGCTGCTCGGCTTGTGTTCAACCTCCCGAAGTTCTCGCACGTCACACCCCTGCTGAGGTCACTCCACTGGCTGCCGGTCGTAGCCAGGATCAGGTTCAAAGTTCTTACCCTGGCCTACACTGCAGCCAAAAGGTCAGGCCCCTCCTACCTACAGGACTTAATCCAGCACTACGCTCCTGCTCGACCACTTCGCTCTGCTGCTGCAGGGCGACTTGCACTTCCCCCCCTCCGTGTTAACGGCTCCCGCTCGTCCCGACTGCGGAGCTTTTCCACCCTAGCTCCTCAGTGGTGGAACGAACTCCCCACTCTGCTGCGCTCAGCCGAAACACTGTCTGTTTTCCGTTGTGGTCTGAAAACACACTTTTTCAGACTCCACCTCGACTAAACTACCTACAGTCAAGCCGGAAAGTCTGAACACTCCTTTACACCTTTCACGTTTTATTTCGTTACAGACATATTCTACAATAGATTTGAGTTAATTTTTTGTCTCAAAATTCAACACAAAATAGCCCATAATGACAAAGTGAAAACAGGTTTTTAGACATTTGTGCTCATTTATTAAAAATCAAAATGTAAAATATCATATGTACACAAGTGTGCACACCCTTTGATATGACACCCAAAAGTGAGCTGAGGTGCATTTTGTTTCCACTGATACTGCTTGAGATGTTTCTACAATTTAATTGGAGTCCACCTGTGATAAATCCAATTGATTGGACATGATTGGGGATTGCCAACACCTGCCTATATAAGGTCCCACAGTTGACAGTACATGTCAGAGCAAACTCCAAGCCATGGGGTCAAAGGAATTATCTGCAGACCTCAGAAACAGGATTGTGTCAAGGCATAGATCTGGAGAAGGGTACGGAAAAATCTCTGCAGCTTTACAGGTCCCAAAGAGCACAGTGGCCACCATCATTCGTAAATGGAAGAAGTTTGGAACCACCAAGAATCTTCCTAGACCTGGCCGCCCGGCCAAACTGAGCAATCGGGGAAGACGGGCCTTGGCCAGGGAGGTGAGCAGGAACCCGAGGGTCACTCTGACAGAGCTCCAGCGTATCCTTGTGGAGATGGGAGAACCTTTCAGAAGATCAACCATCCAGGCAGCACTCCACCAATCAGGCCTATGGTAGAGTGGCCAGACGGAAGCCCCTCCTTAGTAAAAGGCACATCACAGCCCGCTTGGAGTTTGCCAAAAGGCACCTAGAGGACTCTCAAACCATGAGAATCAAGATTCTCTGGTTTGATGAAACCAAAATTGAACTTTTTGGCCTGAATACCAAGCGTCACATCTGGAGGAAACCAGGCACCGCTCATCACCTGGCTAATACCATCCCTACAGTGAAGCATGGCGGTGGCAGCATGCAGCCAAGTACACCGAGATCCTTGAAGAAAACCTGCTCCAGAGCGCTCTGGACCTCAGACTAGGGCGAAGGTTTACCTTCCAACATGACAACGACCCGAAGCACACAGCCAAGAGAACAAAGGAGTGGCTTCGGAGAAAGTCTGTGCATGTCCTTGAGTGGCCCAGCCAGAGCCCAGACCTGAATCCAATTGAACATCTGTGGAAAGAGCTGAAAATGGCTGTGTACCGACGCTCCCCATCCAACCTGACGGAGCTTGCAAGGATATGCCAAGAGGAATGGCAAAAATGTCCAGAAACAAGTGTGCCAAGCTCGTAGCTTCTTTCCCAAGATTACCTTGAAGCTGTAATCGCTGCCAAAGGTGCAGCAACCAAGTATTAGGCTAAGGGTGTATACAGATATGTAACCCCTAAATAACCTATTTTTGTCAGTAAAATAAAATTGCATATTTTCTAAAAACCTGTTTTCACTTCGTCATTATTGGCTATTGTGTGTAGATGTTTGAGGCAAAAAATTAACTTAATAAAAAATTAACTTAATTGTAGTATAAGTCTGTAGCGTAATAAAACGTGGAGAAGGTGAAAGGAGTGTTCAGACTTTCCGGCTTGACTGTATATAGGGCCATTCTATAGTACTCGCTTCCTGTTTTTTGCTTGTTTTCTATTTAACTTGTTTTTGGTTATTTTATAGTTCAATGCATAGCTGACTGTGTGTACTACTCATGTTTATTACAAGAGATAGCTCCTACGCTGTGTATTTGCTTTGTAGTCGCGTCAATGACCTTCAAATTGCACTTATTGTACGTTGCTTTGGATAAAAGCGTCTGCCAAATAATTGTAATGTAATGTAATATGTAGTCGGAATTGATTTTGAAACTGGATTTTTCCTGAAACTGTTGATCTTGCCAAAAGGCACATTACACTGCAACCTGGGATTGATGCCCACAACCCACTGGCACTGTGTCCAGTGCACTGCTGACCACTGTGACACATTATGATGGGACAATGGTGTGACCATCTGTCTCCCTGCCCGGGGCTGGGTGCGGAGGTTTTGCGGGCAGCCACAGCTGGGGTAATGATTCAGCAGGGGGTTGGGAGGGCACAGGGGGTACCAGCACTTGTATTAAAATCACACAACTCTCCCACAGGGTTCCCAGTGGTTCTTGGATGCCTGCGATCCAAAGGCCTCTAAGATCCAAAGGCTTCTCATCTGGCCTCTCTGGGCAGAAAACTAACTGTCTCGCTTTTCACACCTCCCTCCCATACTCTGGATTAATGCCTGTTGTCCCAGGGAAGGAACGTTAACTCTTGATCCCCAGGTTAAGGTGGAAATCGGGGCCGCAATTAAAACCTGTTACAACTTCTCCGGGGCGTCTTTCCGCCATGATCTCATGGCTTCACCTTGGGATTACAACGAAAAGGATTACTACGTTTTTCTGTTTACACAGAAAGTGGTGCGACTCGGCGCAGAAGCTTTTCCGTTCATAGCCTAAGGACTGAGTCGCTGCATTACAGTGCTAGCAAAGAAAACTGTGAGGCACACCCCTTCACCCGATAACATGTGATGAGGTCATTGCTCCTTTTGCAATTGGAGAGCCAGTGTATGGGTGGCTACTGGAGAGAGCACTTAGCTATTGGTCTTGGTGCTAAGTTGATTCTGTAATACTCTGCTCCTGCATCTTCGCCAGTAGTGTGATGAGAACGACCTCTTTGTTGCAAATAACAATAACCCCTGCATTCGATTTTGCCTTTAACTTTTGATTTAGAAAGGGTTAAACAAAAACCTACGCATATTACCCGCTTTCAATCGTAATAATTTTTTTGAGTCAAGCTTGCGGACAGAGTCAAGCTTGAGACGGATTGGTTCAACGGAAGCTAACATGCAAACTGATGCAACTAGTTGTGTGTAGTGAAAAACTTTTTATCGTCTTTTTAAAGGTCTAGTTGTGGTCACACTGTGGCCTTCTGTCCAGAATAAATAATATCCAAGCTTGTTTTTTTTTTTTATCAGTCAGCAGTTAAATATGAGTGCTGACTGGTTGGACGTGTTGATACTGATGAAGACGTATTGTCCCATTTCGTGATGTACTCTGTCAAGCGCTGAGTTTCGCAAAATAACGGACAAAGGAATTGTGGGCTATTTACTCTTCTACCCTCACCCATCTAGCAAATGAGGTAAAAACATGCGATATGTGCGAACGGGGCTCATAAATAAATTATTCATGAGCCCATTCTACTATCGCTGGAACCTGGAATACAAATTTATGCACCTTTTTTTTCTCCCCCATTTCAAAAACCCTGTGCTGTTTATTTTTTTCCATTTATTTGCTGCCCGATGCTGAGTCAGATTTACAGGATTAGAGAAAATGGGCCGTGGAAGTGGGCCTGAGGTTGCTTTAAACGCTCCGCATTTGTCCTGCGTAAAAATTAATGTACGACAAAATGCATTGAATTATGCTGCACGTGGCAGAATTGCATATATATAGTTAAAAGGTGTATATGAATGACTGCAATTCTCGTGCCATATATAAACACACACACACACTGCACTCACACACACACACACACACACACACGCACGCACTTGAGGACGTAGGAATGTGGCGCAAGGTATATGGTACACACGGTTTGGGTGTTTTGCGCTGTAAATTTTGCCTGTGTTCTCTACGCGTGCGAGTGTGCCGTATGTATTTATGCAAATGCACCACCTGAGGTCAGTGTAAGCTCTGTTATGTCAGGGAGGCTGGAAGAGGGAGAGCAAAGGGGATCAGACCTGACCTGGGATCTGTCCCTGGCTGTTTGGCCACTCCCTCACCCCCCTGATCGCCTCAGTACAAACTGATCCCAGATCAGCTCTCAGTGTGTGCCAAACGACTGTTCACTTACTCATATTCTGTATGTTAGCCTTGCAGCCATCCGCTACAGGAAAACACATTTTATTAATAACGGTCATAATGATAGTAACAACATCAATAATCTTCCTCTTCTTCATCACTATCATTGGCCTCTGTATTATGCCGTAATATAAGGTGGAAGCTATTTATTTTAATATGGCTATATCCAAATGTCTGAATTACTGATAGAGCTTTAATTGTTATCATTAGTAGTGCTAATCGAGGACTAAGGCTGAAGATTTTTGCAGGAGCACCCAGTCAATCCGGAAAGTGCTACAATGGGGGGGGGGGGGGGGGGAAACACTTCTTTAAACCTGTGACCTTTTTAGCACAGACCCGTCTGAAAAGTCTGAAAGTTCAAGTGTACGACAAGTGATTTTAGTTTTTAATATTTAATATTCGTACGCTGGCTGTCCTACCCAGGTTTCCAGTCCAGTTGTCACACACAAAGATTCATTTTCATAAATATGTTTGGTTGTTGCACTCACTTGCAAATTCTGTGTCACAGACCAGTGAGAATGTGGTACAGCACTGGTGATGTGTTTGATGCTATTTTATCACATTATATACAGTTATAGTTTGCTGTTATGTTAGAGTATGACATGGGCTGTAAACCTCACTGGTAAATAACTATCATACCTTGAACAATCACTCCAATAAATTAATTTTATGAAATTTTATTTTATTAAAATTGAAAATAGCAATGAAAGACAACAAAAAGTTATAACTGCAGTGTAACGGTCAATCAAAATATGTGTAACACCAGGCGCACTGCAGCTAAATATGCTCCTACATATGCTCCTCTGATGTACCTGCGTGCAACTAACTAGTTCACAAACTACAGTTCCCATGGTACTACACAAGAGCTGATTGAAGGAGATGCATTTCTCTCACTGACAACAAATGCAACATGTAGCCTGTCATCACCTGCCCATAGCAGTCACCTGAGGAACCCTGGAAGACTTAAAACCCATCCTTATCCCTAGTAGTGTCCCACTGCTGTGGATCCCTAGTTATTGTTAAAGGACTTTACCAAGCACCCTCCTATTGAGTATCACCTTTGTCAACTGAACCGTTCAGGAGCCCATGTTTTTGGAAGTTATTTTGAAATGTAGCTCAAATGGCAGATGGAGAAATATGTACCGGATGTTTGAACAGTATTGTGGAGCAGCAGGTCAAGCATCTGACATGAGACACCAACTTCCTGACCATTTTTGCACCAACTTCCTGTCCTTGTTGTCTTGAGAGGAAAGCCCCCATCGTGGGCAAAGAGCGCTAACAATGGCCATAGTCCTCGAACGGAATCAAAGTCTATCTGAGGGCAAAGAAAAACAATATTTCCTGCCTGCATCTAGTTTTAATGACTAGTATTTTTGCAGCATGCGGTAGAAGGAACATCTGTGTTCAACAAACTAGGGCAACTTCAAATTATTGTCTTTTTTTTCTTTTTCATTATTAGCTTTTAACAGTGTTTGTATTCTGAAAAATCGTATAAGCCCACCGTCAGCATTGTTACAGTTTAACCCTTGTGTGGTGTTGGTGTTTTTGTTACTCACCTAGTGTTCGCGGGTCTGCTGGACCCACAACATTATTGGGTTTTTAAAACAATAAAGCCATAACAATTTACGTAAAAATACTTCACAGATATTGACTTTATCTCAATTACAAGCAATATAGACAGCATATATGGTTAATATTGACCATTTACCTCTGCTAGATCACATTTATCAATAAAAGTGATATTAGTTTTTTGTGATAAAATGTGATTTTTGTGTTCTTTTACATGTTCATCACAGAAAATGAGCCATGGCCAATGAGTCTCAGGTTGAAAAAATTATGAATTGTATCATTTTTGTATAAATGGATACTATGTAAAAAATGCTAAAAAGTTGTGTAAGTCACTCTGGATAAGAGCGTCTGCTAAATGCCTGTAATGTAATGTAATGTAATGTAATGTAATTTTTCTTTTAGTAAGCATTGAATACGGGTCCCACAGACCCGAACACCACACACGGGTTAAGTGCACTTTTGTGATTTCAGGTGTTCATAGAAATACTGTGCTGTGTGTGTGTACACACGTGTATGTGTGCGTGTGTGTGTGTGTGTGTGTGTGTGTGTGTGCATGTATGTGTGTGTACACGTGTGTATGTGTCTGTGCATGTATGTATGTGTGTGTGCACGTGTATGTGTGCATGTATGTGTGTGTACACACGTGTATGTGTATGTGTGTGTACACGTGTATGTGTCTGTGCATGTATGTATGTGTGTGTACACATGTGTATGTGTGTGTGTGTGTGTGTTTGCATGTATGTATGCGTGTGTATACTTGTGTAGGTGACCCTTCGCGGGAAAAAATAACCACCGTTTGTTGAATTGGACAATTGTTTGCCATTCCAGATCTCCGAAGCTGACCCACATTCCACTCCTGAGTAAAATAAGGAATAAGGTCAAGCACGGTGTGATGTGAGGCATGTTGAGGAGACGTGAACGCCGCAATGCAAGTGATCCGTGAGTAATGCCATGTATTTATCACGTATAAAAGGGTCACTGGCAAGGATGTGGCGGTGTAAAGACGGTCACCGGGCAAAGAGGGCCACCCGCAAGCGTGAGCAGGTCAGACGATGCATAAAGAAACAAGAATTCCGCACACAAACCAATCAAATTCCGAGAGTACAGAATGTCTTAGAAACACCGGTTCAACAAACCTAGGGCAAATAACAGGAATTTTTTCTGAGAGGCTGAACTGTACATCACATTCTGAACACTATATGGTACGGGAAGGTGTCAGTCTTTATTGGTGAAGAGTTGAACTAAAACACTGAGGTCATTAAAATTATATGCGAGCTTCAGACAAGCTGTGAAGGTAGAATTTATGATCTACTGGGATGATGTTAAGTTTTCATGCCTTACAGTGTCTCTCACGTGTAAACTGTGAGGACATTTTTGTTTCACTTGATTCATAAGACAAGTAAAACCTCAGCTAAGGTCCCTGGGGCATGTTTTATAAAGCCAAGGGTTTTACCTTTTTTCTGTATTCAACAAAATCTTTATTAAAAAAATAAAATAAGGAATGTGTGCCAGAAACAATATATTTTTTATTACAATGCAAACAATACTTGCTTCACTCAACAATATTTTTTTTACTTTTTTATTTTATTTTGTTTGTCTTGTCGGAAACTCGTCAGTAAAATCTTTGGAAGCAAAACGGTTCATTGAAAAAGAACAGCCAGAGAGGTCAAAGGTCAGACTTCAATAAGACATTTGTGCTGACTTGTCAAAGTAGCAATATTGTGGGCTGTGCTGGTGGATTGAACCCAAAACTTTGGCAACAATGGAAAATCTCCCTGTGCGGGACGTGATTTGCTGTGAAAAATTCCCTGGTGTCGGACATACAGGTGCTAATCTAGTCCTTGTTATGATTTCTGCGTGTGACCTCACCGCCTAACTGTTCACACAGACTCACGACCAGAGTAAGATCAAATTTCAGCGGCCCCTGGACATGTTCTGAACATCACGGCACATCCTGTATCTCTTTCCTCTTTCCTGTGTTTACCTGTGCACTCTCTCCTGTGTTTACCTGTGTACTTTTTCCTGTGTTTAACTGTGCACTCTCTCCTGTGTTTACTTGTGTTCTCTCTCCTGTGTTTACCTGTGCACTCTCTCCTGTGTTTATCTGTGCACTCTCTCCTGTGTTTACCTGTGCTCTTTCTCCTGTGTTTAACTGTGCACTCTCTCCTGTGTTTACTTGTGTTCTCTCTCCTGTGTTTATCTGTGCACTCTCTCCTGTGTTTATCTGTGCACTCTCTCCTGTGTTTACCTGTGCTCTTTCTCCTGTGTTTAACTGTCAGTCAAGGTGGAGTCTGAAGAGGTGTGTCTTCAGGCCTTGACGGAATGCAGGCAGGGTTGGAGTAGAACGTAGGGGAATGGGAAGTTCATTCCACCACTGAGGAGCTAATGTGGAAAAACTCCGCAGTCGGGACAAGCGAGAGCCTTGCAGAGCGGGAGGCAGCCACCATGGTCCCGTCAACGGTGATGGAGAGGTCATGTAGTGGGGAGGTCTTGTACGGCATGAAGAGGAGCTCTGTCTTGTCAAGGTTGAGCTTCAGGTGATGGGTAGCCATCCACTCAGAGATGTCAGTCAGACAAGCAGATATCCTCTCCTTAACCTGTGGGGTAGAGGGAGGGAAAGAGAGGAAGAGTTGAGTATCGTCAGCATAGCTATGGTATGAGAAGCCATGTGAATGAATTACTGAGCCAAGAGATTTAGTATACATAGAGAACAGCAGAGGATCCAGTACAGATCCCTGCGGGACTCCTGTAGACAGGGGACGGGGAGCAGAGACGGAACCCTTCCAGGAGACTTGGTAGGATCTATCAGTGAGATACGATACAAACCAAGAGAGGGCAGTTCCAGAAATGCCCATCTCAGTGAGTGTGGAGATCAGGAGTTTGTGGTTGACCGTGTCGATTGCCGCAGACAGGTCAAGGAGAATCAGAACAGAGGAGAGGGAGGAGGCTCTAGCAGTGGCGAGTGCCTCAGTCACAGCCAGGAGAGCAGTTTCAGTCGAATGGCCGGTTCTGAAGCCAGACTGATGCGGGTCAAGCACGTTGTTCTGGTGGAGAAAAACAGACAGTTGGTTAAGGACAGCACGAATGAATCAGTACAGCTCAGATGGGTTTTTTCAGTATTAGATTACCTGCATGTTTGCACTGTAATCGTACAGTTTACACGCATGGACAAATGACAAGAAAAAGGAGGATAAGATTTCTGTCACTTACTCCATTCTTAACCATTCCATGTAAGATCTCATTCTTAACTGACCATTCTAATGCTGGTGTAACAATCACTACTGGTAATTGAAAGCAATGGAGTTCTCGAACACTGACTTAGAATTTTGAAAAATGCATTCCAAAAAATCTACTCTTCAAAGGGTTAAATGTTTAAAAATGGCAATCAAAGCTCGGTGCTGCTATACTATGTAGATTTGGTTTCATTAACTACCCCTACTCCATTCCACAGGGCCTATAGAATAGGCTCATCTATCAAAGGACTCTCCGCTAAAGTATTACTCCCCAGTATCATTTGAGGCTCCTTCACTGCCTTTATTCGCTCGCTTACCCCAGACTTCTTCCATTATCTGTGAGAAAATGAAGTGTTTAGTGTCATATGGGGCCTGTGGGGGGGGGGGGGGGGGGGGGGGTTGAAAGTGTTTTTGAAGATATAATGAAGCTCTGAAGTCAGTGGATATCCACTTAAAACTGAGTGTAGGACCAGCTTCAGCAAAACGACTGGCTTTGCAGGGCCTGACTGCCGGTGCTCTAATATTGATTTAGATGGGACTGGAAAATTCTGCGATCTCACATCGATCTCACAAGCTCCCTGAGATTTGTCTGGGATCCGAAGTGCCCTCAGCTCCACCTGCAACCTCGCATTTAAAAATGCTCTGAGATGTATCTGTGATCTCATGTGAGAAAATTCCCTTAGATACACTATGTCTGTGGTCCCTCGTTTTAAAATGCTCTGAGAGCTGTCTCACGCTTAATATGCTCAGAGATGTTTGTGCACAATGCCCTGGGTTCTGTCTACCTGTAATCCAACACTGAAAGTCCTTATTGCTGATATATTGCTTTATATTTACCCAGGAAATGGAATGGGAGGCACAAAATGGAGGAGGGGACACATTAGTCTCTGAGCAACAACTGAAAGTCGCCCCTCGTCTCATCCACCCCGCTCTGGCACCACCGGGGCTCTCAGTAACCCCTGGTAGGTCACAGGACTGGACGGGGGAGCGCCCCCATTGGTGCTATTTCGTTAGGACCACCCAGACGACTCCCTTTCTTTTACATTTCTTTCCTCTCGTTCGCCCGGTGGAGTGTACTCATGTATCTGCACTGAAAAAGCCATTTGGTGCATTGGGCTGATGTCAGTCGGGGAATGTCAGTCAACCTCTTACCGCTGGGGGGGGTGTACTCTGTTGAAGCTGTAATTATCAGGTTTCAGCAGCTCAAACAGTGGTGCTGTTGGGCTGCATGGAAGAGATTAACCGCTTGCCCTCACCAAATCTCACAGGTTAATGACGGCTGTTTTTTGTTTTTTTTTATCCCCTGCCCGTTAAAAAGGGGTTTTCACGCTAAGCATCATTTTGGCAGAGTGTTATCAGGTTTACAGGATTTCTTATTTCTTTTTTCTTCTTCTTCTTTGTTTGTTGCACAGATATTTCACAGGATTTTAAAAGATTTCACAGAGTAAACAGTCCTTTAAAGGAAGGGGTCTGCTGCTTTTGAAAAGACTAGAGATGGATGCGCACTCTTTGTCAGGGATTAAATCCTGGCACAGCTTATCCATACACTGTCCTTTATTAAATTAGCCATGTCAGCGATAGCCGCCTTTTTGTTATTTCATGCATTATATAATTACAGACATATTACATGTTTTGAACAGAAAAATGAAATATAAACTGAAGCAATTTTTGGCATGACTCAAGGGCATGTACCTGACCCAGGATTTCAACTCTGACCCCCGCTTACCCTCTGGTTATAAGGCCTGTTGCCTACCCCAACCACCACCACCACGCCCCCAAATCCCCCTCCCCACACGCACACTTAGGACTGCAAAATGGATATGTACTGCATATAAGGAATAGTAGGGTTCAGGGATAGATTAATTACGTTAAACGCTAACACGTGTTTGCTGACACATCGAAATTTATCATTTTGTGAAAACAGGCAGGTTTGCATTATGGTTATCAGTTTTGCGCAATAACCTCTGGCTATCTGACCTGTTCATTTATATTTTTAAAAACCACATCTGAGACAGCTCACTGCCTCCTGTGGATTAATTTTCAGGAAGCCAGTCAGAGCTCCCCACACTCCCAAGGAGAGTTTATGCACAAAATAAATGGCACGTTATTTTTGTGCACGATTTTGTCGATTTTACCACATCCAATGGGTGTTATGGGATGAGAGTTTTAATGTGCTGTGATTCACAATGCGTCTAGACACCATTGACAGCATCAGGGTCAACATGACAAAGTATCCATTCAAAACGGATAAATGTGACTGTGGGTTTATTCATGAAATAATTAAACTCCATTAACAGGTACGAATACCTTCTACAGTAAAATCAGAAATAACTTTGCATATCGTTAATTCGGTGGCGTCAGAAGTGGGCATTCAGTTTCACTTATGAACTGGCTACACTGCGAAGACTGGAGTTTCACAGAGACTTTTTATGGATGAATAATTTACAAATAATGTCCTTGAACTTTGCAAACCGTGTCTGAACACAAGCAGGGACCCTGTATGGCCAGAGCTGGGGGCTGAAAGCCGTTAGCTCATGGCTCTGGAATCTGCCGGATCCAAGTCCAAGGCCTAAACACTCCTTCACCTGTAGCACTCCCAACGATTCCCATGAATGCAAACACAAAATTATCTCTCTGTCAGTGTGTCCTTTCTTCCTCCTCTCCTCTCTTCCTACATGACCACAGGCTTTCAGCCTCTAGGCACATTCCTACTGAACATTTTTGTGGTGAAAAGTCGGTGAAACGCCGTCTAGACCTGGGCCGTTCCGGTCCTGGAGGGCAGGTTTTTGTGCGCGTATGCAGGTTTTTGTTTCCACTAATTACCCTGCTAAATGAGCTAATTGGCTGTGTACATCAACACCGGTTCACTCGGAGATTGCAGTAAGACGTTTCATGTAGGGACGCAAGAACTGTCTTCCGCTGTCTCGCATGTGCTTATCGAGAAATGCAGCTAAAATGTCAGATGGCGGAAATGTTACGGCTAATTAAGCAATTAAGGCCAGAGGTTGGCATGGAAACCAGAAACACAAATGGCCCTCATTGGCCACCTCAGGTGTTCAGGTGAAAAGTTCAGGTGAAAACCCGGCTACATTTAGTTGAAAAGTGAAAGTTTTCTAGCTCACTAGGATGATTTAGCAGGGCTTTATCCGGGTAACACCTACAGATCCTTTCCAAAAAATTTGAATATCATGGAAAAGTAGTTTTTTTTCCATAATTCCATTCAAAAAGTGAAACTTTCATAGATTATAGATTCATTACACACAAAGTGAATAGTGACCTAGATATCCACGTATCTAGACATTTAGATTCCGGATTTTGTTCACTGGGTTGGAAACACATAAGTGCTTCTCTATGCCACTGGGTTTGCAAGTGGTGTTTTTTCTTTTTTGCTGGATTGCTGTGTTGTGAGGGGCAGATCTGGACAAGTGTGAATGACTCTGATTTGCTATGCTTCCATGAAGTCTACACTCTCAGAAAAACGGCACAAAAAAGTGCCTAAAAAGATTTTTTTCACTGGGGTGGTACCCTATAGGTACGTAAATTTGTACTTCAATACATAATTAATTTGTATATTTTTTGCTTGTAAAAGGAACTAGTACCAAAATAGAACAGTATTGTACAAACACTTTCAGGGTACATTTGGGAAATGTGTTCCTTAAAGAACAAATATGTACCTCCACTGTACCTTTATTTCGAGAGTGTAGGCCAGCAGGTGTGGGTACCCCCTGGCTCTCTGGGGTTTCTCCCTTGTTCCCACAGATTCCCCCAGCACATGCCAACCTTCCCTTTAGACCGGGGTGCACAACTCCGGTCCTGGAGGGCTGGTCTGTGTGCTGGTTTTTGTTCCAACCAGTTACCTTATTTTTAGGTTTCTGACAGTTCTATAAACTACGCTGGTTCGCTCCTGTACTTGACTGCAGTCAAATCTTTAGGATACACTGGCAGTCTGGGGCTGTAGCTGGTACTTATACAAATTGAGCTCATTGGCCCTTGTGCACCCCTGATTTAGGCAGACCTGCCCCATATCTCTCCCACCCCCTAATTGTCTCTGTCCTCGGATGGGTCTTGGAGAGGGGGACCGCAGACAGGGGAAGCTCTTAATCTCTCATCTTATTGCAGTTTATGTTCCTCTTGTTTTTTGTTCAGCCGGTCTGGTCCTTAACATGCCCTCACCTGGGCTCTTTCTGAGACTGAACATCCAAATCTGTGTGGTTAGGTTGAGTAAGCGCATATGTGCTTAGGGAGTAAATCATGTCTTGTGCAAAGTTTTGTATGCATAAGAAAATTGTGGAATTTTAAATGGGTGGGGGGGGGCAAAGAATGTTCTCATTAGGCCCTATATCACATGACCATGACCATGATTGGCTGAAATCAGAATGGAGAGAGCTCGTCACATGAATTATATGGTATGTTATACTAAGCATGAGATGCTATAAGAAAGACGCCACCGTAATGGTATTTACCTCCTCAGGCCGAGCATCCCGAATGCCGCAGGGTGGTGGTGGTGGTGCCATTGTAACCATGAGCAAAGAGAATTGATCCTTACAGTCGCCCAGAAACGCCCAGCTGGGCCACTTTATTCTGTTTACTGAGCTTCTGACCGGAGACACAGAGAAAGAAAGGGTGGAAGTGTAACCCATGGCAACACCACCCCCACCCTCCCCCGCATTACAAGGGGAAAAGAAGCAGTACAGGGGGGATTCAATCAGCAGAGGTATCAGAACCCCCTACCTCCTTCCGCCAAAAACACCATTGTCACCTGGGACTGGACTGCAGAGAGGCTTTTCTGTTTGGGGATCGGCTATTTTCCCGCTTATCTCAGGTGTGAAGAAACCTTGCGCAGTGGTACAGCAGCCCCCCCCCCCCCCCCCACACACACACACACACAGCAACACACACCCCCACTGCCTCGCTCCCTCACCACACACCTGTAAAGCAGTTCTGGGGGCTTTTGGCTTTTGTGAGGCTGCTGTGGCTTTGTTTGGTTTGGCCTCTGTCTGACAGGACGCTGGGAGGTGGGGGATGTGGTTCTTGGCTCCTCCATCTGTTGTGTAGGTTATCTTGCGCAGTGTTGTTGTTGTGGTCAGGAGGATCAGCGCAGCGGCACAGAGGCGAAAGCCTTTGCGTGATAAGGCCGCAGGCAGCCTCCCCTCCTTCCTTTACACATTCCTGTTTGGCAGCGAGTCCCCCTGTACCGAGCCAACAAACATCCTCCTGTACCGCACCTTCCTTCAGCTCTGTCTCTCTGTCTGTCTTTGACCCTGTCCTAGCCTCTCTGTCTTACTGTGTTTGACTGTTTCTTTCCCTCTCCCCCTCTTTCTGTCTCTCTTCTCTCCTTTTATCTTAACTACTGTGTTTCTCTCTCTTTCTCTCCCTCTCTCTCTCTCCCTCTCCTCCACCTTGATATTTCTGATTTATGCGCAGACTGATATCAGGGCTGTGTTTGTTTTGCTGTGGTTGCCTGTCTGTTTCATTAACTGAGATGTTACCGGGAAAGCAACTATGTTGTCAAAATGTGATTACAATGTTCTTAACTGAACATTCTAATGCTGATGTAACAATCACTGCTGGTAGTTGAAAGCAATGGAGTTCTTGAAGACTGATTTTGAATTTTGAAAAAATCAGTCCAAAAAACCTACTGTTCAAAGGGTTAAAGGTGGAGAAGGTTGATCTGGCATCATTCAAGTTTTAGTTAAATTAATTATAAAATACGACATTAAATATAAATTTAGAAGAGAGGGGAAATGTGCTTTTATCAGTGTGGCACCATAGATCAAGATCGACAACAGCGCCATACATGTAGCGGGGTCTAGGAAGCAATGCAATGACAGGTCACTGAGTGATGATAACCCACATTAATGTCCCAGTCATTGTTAGTCCACTTAAATGGAAAATGAAAAAAGATGTTTTTTGTTAACGGATGTGGCAAAATGAAGTTATTCTCAACCCCCTAAAGGAAACGGCCTATTTCCTGTCATGCGGCGGTGATGGATGTGACCCTGTGCACCTCGCGTGTGGCCGAGGGGAATTTACTGTTTTTCTGTGGCAGATACGAGCGAGAAAAGCTGACTTTGCCCAGCTGGGCCTGAAAATAGAGAGGAATTTTCTGGAAGCGACCCGGCTGTCTCCTTTCCCCCCGTCCCACTGCTCGCGACAGACCCGTCCTGACAGGACTTTTGGAGCCAGAACGGCGTCTGAGATTCTGACCCTCCCCACGCAAATCCGGTTACGATCAATGGGTTGCAATTCGAAAGCCAATCCCCCTTGTGACGTCTAATCTCCTAATCTCACCAGCGGTTTTGGCTTGACCCCCCTTCGCCACCCCGCACCCCCCCCCAGCTGTGGAATGTGGAATCAATAGTATTCGCTTTTTCCGTGAGCTTCGCTTCCAGATCCACTAGTTAGCAGCCATCTTGTTTCTTATTTTTTTAAGACGTTTCGGAGGGGGGGTGTCGCCTTCAGAAATTGCCGAGCTCTGTAGCCTGGCGGACCTCCCACCCAGAGACCCCAGACTGTGACTGGGGATTACCTAAAAGGTTTATCGGAGAGGTAAAACGGATGAAGGTAGGATGGTTGGAGGAACACCAGCTGAACGATAATAAGAGGGATTTCAAAGGCACCAGAGTCCAACCCTGACCTTTAATGGTAGCATGCAGAAAGTTTTCACCAGGGGTAATGGGGCATGGCAAGCCTTTTCTGCACCGCGTTTTAATGAAACCTAACTGCATTTTTTGGTCACAATTTAAAATTCCGTTGTGACAGTGAACAGCGCAGCCTTATTAGCTGCTGATTAAATCAAATCATTGCGTATTACCATAAAATGAGGAGTAATTAGTCCCTAGTTAAGCTCATTCCGGTTCTTAGCTCACGCACGTGTAACCAGTCTCTTGTAACAGAAGAGAGGACACACCATTAACCTTGGCTATCTTCCTTGTTTAAAGTGGCGAGCATTTACTTGTTGAGCGGCCACCTGAGGTAAGATGATGGCACATATAAAAAAAATAAAAAAAACTTGCATGTTGTGAAATTGATTGTTCATTTGTTCTTGTCCTTTGCCGCCAAAAAGGAAGCTCTTTGGGGCAGTTTGCTGGGGACAGCAGGTACTCTTATCCCAGAGGTCCACGGATCAGAAAGTAAAAGTCCTGCCATGTTTTTCTTCCACCCATGAACTCTGCCAGCTGATTTCTCTGAAGAATTGTGCTACTTAGCAAATCCAGGTGATTAGAACAAAATACCGGGGAGGACTTTTACTTTCCGAACCTGGATTTTCCACCTCTGCCTTATCCTTTGTCTCACCCCCTTGGGCAGTTTCAGTTTGTTGGTCCACAGTGAGAGATGTGATTAATTAATTGCTTTTATGTATTCAAGTATTCAAGGGGTGCCTTAGCTCTGTTTGATGGACAGAGAACCACCTTTCTACAGATTCTGCATCGCGTGAGTCATTTTGACTTGGGAAACTTGCTCAAGGGTATAACAAAAATGTTTAGGCCAAGGCGTCCAACCCAGAATGTTCCGTGGGCTCTGGATTGCACTGTCCCTGCTCATCGTGTCATACACTGCCCGGCCAAAAAAAAAGTTGCAGTTGCACCAGTCATGCATAGTGCCCACTGTACAAGCCTCTGGAGGCAGTGTTATGATCTGGGGTTGCTTCAATTGGTCAAGTCTAGGCTCAGCAACGTTATGCAGCAAAAAAATGAAGTCAGCTGAGTACCTGAATGTACTGAATGACCAGGTTATCCCATCAATGGGCATATTCCAGGACGACAATGCCAAGATTCATTGGGCTCAAATTGTGAAAGAGTGGTTCAGGGAGCATGAGGAATCATTTTCACACATGAATTGGCCACCAGAGTCCTGACCTTAACCCCATTGAAAGTCTTTGGGATGTGCTGGGGAAGACTTCACGGAGTGGTTCGACTCTCCCGTCATCAATACAAGATCTCGGCCAAAAATGAATGCAAGTCTGGATGGAAATAAATGTTGTGACGTTGCATAAGGCTGTCGAAACAATGCCACGACGAATGCGCGCCATAATCAAAGCTAAAGGCGGTCCAAGAAAATATTACAGTGTGCGACTTTTTTTTTGGCCGGGCAGTGTAGAATAATTCCTGATGAATGGCACGTGTGGGGAATTGCGGGTTAAGCCGCGGTAAATTGCTGCGGAGCCGTTAGTCCCTGGCCAAGCACCAGGGCCAGATTAACAATTCACTGTACCCTGGGCAACAACATTTAAGGGCCCTATCACCGTCACTTATTGTCCCCTAGGATCAACAAAATGTGGCAAAATTCACAATAAGTTATAGTGCTATACAGTGTAATATGTAATATATATATATATATATATATATATATATATATATATATATATAATGCTTCCAAGGCTACTCACTTACATGTTAAGAAAATTGAAAGGAGCATCCACGTTCAAATCATCTAATATTTATTTTCAACACTTATTCTCAACACAAGATTAAGTGACATTATGGTCCTCATCTCATTTTAAACAAAACCCGTCATCTCACAATTCAACAAGACAAATAGTGCAGTAGTCACCAGAGACAAGGCAAAAATTAATACAATGCAATATCATCTGCTCAAATAAAGTGACAAAATAAAGAAATGTTCTCATTACATTAACATTAAGATCATTTTAACTTCTTTTCAAACAGAAAACAACCTGCCACCTCTCAATTCAACAAGACAGGCCAAATGTAAACATTTTAGTGCAACATACATTTCAAAATCAGTCATTGTCTCTCAGGAGGACAAGAGAAAAAAGAAACACTCTATAAGCTGCTGGCGGCGTCTCAATGTCCAAGCTAACGTTACGCGGCGCCGCATCTGCCTCCTCCGCCGGCGGTGATTCCGGTGAAGAATTGCTAGCTTCCTCGTCCACAGAAGCTGCCTTAGCAGAGCAGTTGGTAATCGTTACCGCATTGAAGAATGTACCTATTTTTGGTATATGCTTTAAATTCTCCGCATTTCTGACTTCTTTCTCCTTTTTTATTTTCCGTTTCGCGCTACCACTCAGCCTCTCCATGTTTGCATCTTTTTACAATGAAAACTTTGTTGAGGGCGGTTGGTGACGTCCCGCCTCAATGCACGTTGATTGGCGTAACCTTTGACCCGCCTCGTGCGGGCTGACCAATGAGGAGGGTCAGCTCATAGTCACTTTTTCCCCCCCTCATTACAGTCTCACAGGCAGTGGATACAGCGCAATGGCACCGGCGGGCAGGTTAATAAAGCGATAACCAGATATTTTGTTTATGCCCTCACTGCCCTCCATGGGCCCTTTAGAGGTTGTGGGCCCCTGGGCAATTGCCCGGTTGCCCATATGGTTAATCCGGCCTTGCCAAGCACGCAGCGAAGAAGCGCCGCGTTGTTGGGTCGCGTGTCGCAAACGACTAACTTCTGGTAACAACCGAGTCTGCGGCGACTTAAATAACGATGGATCAGAGGAGAGAAGCAACTGCCATTCTGCTCACATGATGACTGTGTTTATAACTGCTCATTTAAGCTTATTTAAGGCCCACGGTATGCAGCAGTGCTTGAAAAATAAGTGCAGGGACTAGTGTGACCAGATTAAAAGGCAATAAAATCTGGACAACCACATGATGCGGACCAGGGGGAATACACTTAATTGTTCTTAATTGTTTGTTTCACACAGGCAGAGATAAAAAATTAATGTGCATTTATAAGTTAGTTGACGATATATTTTTGGTTTATGTGGCTTATTTACTTTAATTGCTTGATATTGACATTGAGTGTCTTTGCCTTTTTAACCCCGAAATATAGTTTTACACTGTTGAGGAATGTGAGGTTTATGTGTGTGTGTGTGTGTGTGTGTGCATGTTTTATGTGTGTGTTTGTATGTTTTTGTGTTTGTGTGTGTGTGAATATGTGTGTATGTGTGCGTGTGTGTGTGTGTGTGTGTGTGTGCGTGAGGTAAGTAAACCACATTATGCATAGATGCACAGCATTATGTTAAATTCCCTCATTTTGAAAATAACCCTCATTTTGATAATTCAAGCTGAAAGAAAAACAGAAAGTAATTTATGTAACTTGACGTAATAATGTTAAGGCCTATGAGCAGTCCAGAAACCACGTGACCTCTGATGAAAGCTGATCGTCGCCTCCTCTCTGTCAGGTCCGTGCTAAGAAAGGTCACCGTGGATAACACTGCTAACACAATGCCGATCTCCCTGGCCGTCCCTACCCTTCTCTTCCTGAAGACCCCACCTAGGCCATTCCTGCCGATTTGCGTGGCCTGTAACAATCGGCCTATTTATAGCCGCCTTCCTGTCGGCAGATTCTCACTTTCCCCCGCTATAAATCTGCCAGCAAAGCCGCCCCTCTAAGGAACAAAGTCAGATTGCCGAGATATGAGGAACTTTTTTCAAAGTCAACTTGCTTCTGGATGATTCCTTTTGTGTCATTTTGAGACTTGCGCGACGAACAATGTCTTGACTAAATTAGTTGAAATTCATTTAGGTAAGAATTTAAAAATGAATAACAATTGTCCCACCAAATGAATGTTGTAACACCACCTTCGTTTTCTTTAATACACAAAAAAACGGGACAATTTGCATCGTGTGCATTTGCATTTTCAATGTCTAGTCTGAATATTTGT
>CM056395.1:20586025-20644245 GCA_029718625.1 Synaphobranchus kaupii | reverse complement strand
TTGTTAACAATAATAATAATAACTTATAGTAGTAGAAGTCTATTGAAATTCTCACAGTGAATCTGTAATCCCAGGACTTGGTAAGGGGCAACCCTTGTTTATCCATAAGTATCAAAGAGTAATCCCATCTGTATCTGTCATGGTTTATGACCCTTTTCCCTTGCGGTCGTGTTCCTCGGTCGCCACTAGTGGGCGGTTGGTGGAGTTTTGGCTCAGTTCCTTCTTCCCGCAAGGAAGTCCCATATACGTTGCACAGCTGTACATACTTGCCGGTGAGCTATTTAAGCCCATGTTCCTTCTGTTCTGGGCTTCGATATTAATTGTTCTTTGTGATTGTTTGTTCTGTGGTGTATTTTCTGGTATTAGTTGTGCTGTTTTGTGTGTGGTTTATTTTGCCCTTTTAAAGTTTTAAACGTATGATTAGATCTAGGTTTTTAAGGAGACCATTTTGCTCCATTGTGCTTTTATTGGAGTTTTGCGGTACTGGCCTTTGTGTTTTGAGCTGCAGGTTGAATTCCTGTTTGGTGTGCTCATTTCAGTCTCCGCATTCTGGTCTGTCCTTTGTTTGTCTTTCTACCTAGATCCATTGCCTTTTACTAAGCGACAGGGCATTTTTATCATACTAACTTTAGGGTTTTAATTATTCTTTGAGGCAGGTCGGTTATTTTCAATTAAGTTTGCGTTGGTCTTTTGTTACAGCTGTTCCTGTTCGTCCTTTTTACCTGAGGTACGATTTTGTTTGGAACTATAGTTCTGTTCGTTCTCCAGGTATGTTTCTCCTTATATGCAGCTTGGACGATGCTATGGACCTGTTTGTGTTTGATCGCGTGTTTATGAAAGTAGCCATGGAACGTTATCTCTGTTCCTCCGCCTCATTGCATTTCCCGTTATTGAGAGGCAGTGCGTGCTATTTTCTGTTAAGGTTGCATTGGTCTTTTGTTGCAGCTGTCCTGTTCGCCCTTTTTACCTGTGGGACGATTTTGTTCGGAACTGTAGTTCTGTTCGTTCTCTGGGTGAGTCTCTCCTTATATGGAGCTTGGGTGATGCTATGGACATGTGTGTGCGGGATTGCGCGCTTTTGAAAATAGTCTTAGAACGTTAGTTCTGTTCCTCCGCCTCGTTACATTTCCCATTATTGAGAGGCTAGGGCGTGTGTTTTCAATTAAGCTTGCATTAGTCATGTTTGCTAGTAAAGTTATGGGACGACGGTGCTCCATTGGCTCGCCTGTAAAATGTTTCTCTCTCCTGGGAGATCGGGCGTTTACCCCTTTACGTTTTCTCGATCAATGCGGGACTTGCCTATGTGGATGTAATTATTCGGACTCTTCCCCCCTGGCGTACTTGCCTATGTGGAAGTAGCTATTAGGACTCGTCCCCCCTGGCGTATTTGCCTATGTAGATGTAGTTATTAGGACTCATCTCCCCTGGCTTTTCTGTTCCTGCTTCCTGGTCGTTGCATTTGACTGCGAGCCTATCAAACTGCCATGGAATTTTATATCTGTTCCTTCGCCTCGTTACATTTCCTCTTTACCAAGAGGCAGGGCTTTTATTCTTTATCAAACTCGTGTTGGTCTTTTAGCCTGTAATTCCGGTGCAGCTGTTCTGTTTCGTCCTTTTTACTTGCGGTACGATTTTGTTCGGAACTGTAGTTCTGTTCGTTCTCCAGGTATGTTTCTCCTTATATGGAGCTTGGGCGTTTTTGTTGACAGTTTTGCGTTTGACTGCGAGTCCCTGAGAGTAGCCTTGGAACGTTAGATCTCCGTTCCTTTCGCCCTGGTATACTAATTTGCATTAGTTTTCTGTGTTTGTTTGCTGTGTTTTGTTTGTGCCATTGTGCTGCCCACCTGTTCTTGTGCGTCTTGTTATCGAGAGGGCGTTTTATTTCTGGCTCTCGTGTGTAACAGTGAGCCGGTCTGTAGCTGTGGTGTGTGTGTGTTCCTTGTCTTGTCTCCTTCCCTTATCTGCGGGGTTTCCTGCCTTAGTGGCCTAAGGGCTTAATGAATGCTGCGTTTGGCTCCTCCCACATCACACGTCACTCCCCCCTTACAGTATCATTGTTACAGGAATAAGGATTTCTGGGGATTACCTAAACAGACTTTCCCATAAGCCTGTGAATCATTATCAAGGAAAACCCATAGAATTGGGAATTTCCTGGCAGGTTGCTAGCATAAATGTGCCTGAAAAGCAGTGATATAACCATAGGCTGTATAACCAATTCAGAAGTGATGTTTATTTTGTAAATCCCCCCTGTCCAATTAAGCCTCATGAATGAACAACCAGAGATATTTTATCTATTACAGTGATATGTGTCTCTACGGGCTTACTAATGGCAATTTATCCACTGTTATTAAAGCTAAAAGTGTTTTGCTTGTTGTCTTTTTGTTAATATCTCTCTCTCTCTCTCTCTTTCATAGTGAAAGGAAGGAGTGAGGGAGGGGGAGCCAGAGACTATGAGACAGGGGAGGTGATAGCGGGTTTGTTTATGACTTTTTGTGTAGCATCCAGGAGTTTGTGTTCTGTCTTATCGGCTTCACAGACTCTTATCTTCTCTTGTGTGTCTGTGAGGGTTCTCCTTGCCCCTGGCGGCCCCTGAGGCAGCGTGAACACGCAAAGCACAAGACAAGGGCGAAGAAGCCTTCCTTCCCTTTATTGTGCATCTAGAGTTAGCGCCATTGCACCTGCACGCCTGCACTGGGAGCACTGCAGCGTTAGCGCATGCACTCCTCTCAGGCGTGTGTGTGTGTGTGTGTGTGAGTGTGTGAGTGTGTGAGTGTGTGAGAGAGTGTGTGTGTGTGTGTATGTGCATCTTCTATGTGTGTGTGTGTGTGTGTGTGTGTGTGTGTGTGTGTGTGTGTGTGCGCGTGTGTATCTGTGCGTGTGTGTATCTGTGCGTGTGTGTATCTGTGCGTGTGTCTGTGTGTATCTGTGCGTGTGTGTATCTGTGCGTGTGTCTGTGTGTATCTGTGCGTGATGTTTACACTCTACAGGCCACACGGTGCTACACGAGTGTTAGGCACCAATGCAGCAGTAACCAGACGAACACTGGCTCATTTAAACCCACCCCACGGCCGGGATAAACAGCCCAGGTTTGTTATTTCAGAGTACAAACCCAGGGACAGTGTTTTCTTTGATAAGCTTCAATAAATTAGCCTTTTAAAACCCCTGAGTATGCGACAGGAATACTGTTTTGTTTTTAAGTAGGGGACGATGTTGCAGCAGTGAGCTCATTACTGTGTCTTGGGGGAGTATACAATGTAACCTCTTGACTGCCAGCATGTGGCACTGTTGTGACTTCCGTTCGATTAGGCCCAGGAGTGACATGTAGGAAAAGTTAATGGTGAGAGGCCGCGTCTCCAACAGAGCTCGATCTCGCGTGCGCCGCCAAACCTGCCACGCGTCCAACCAGCGGTAAGGGGCTGGCGATCGATTGCAGGCGTGGATTCCTCACGTGCCCCTCGGAAAACATGCGCCCTCTCTCGCTCGCTCTGGAGAGGATGGGACGGGATCTGAGGCGGTCAGGAGAGGAGGAATCTCTGATGCGGACGACGTTGGGGCCTGCGGTCACCAGTGGGAGCACTCGAATAGCTTGGGTTATTTGCTGTAAGCTTGGGTTCGATTCCAGAGCCCATCCCAGAGAGAGCATGGGTGGTCAGAGCATCCACAGTTTGAGTGTTTTTTGCGGAGGGGGGGGGGGGGGTCTTCAGGGGTTTGTGTCCTGCTTTCCGTGTTTATGTTTGTTCCTGCTTATTGGTTTACTGGAGGAAAGAAGCAGCAGGATTCTTTTTGTGCACTGCAGGGGTTCATTATCAAGCCAAAGATCTCCACAGGTTCTTTCCTGCAGAAATCTGAGCCAAAATCGCAGAGCCTTATTTTCTTTTCTCCTCCAAGCTGCTGTAAAGTTTAAAAGTTGCTTTGGGATGAACCTGGGACTCTGGGGAATGTGTTTTGAGTCACGGTTGTGTACAGTGCCGGTGACAGACTGATGGGAAAAGCCAGACAAGAGGTTTATCATCATCATCAGCAACACACAAACAATACACTCAGGCATTGTGTTTTATTTCTGCGACTACGGGTCCATGTGGGAATTAGTTTGATAAAATTCTGGGTAAGTCGCTTGTTTTTGCATGCTTGTTTTTTTAAATTTTCTTGAGTTTAGGGGAAAAATCTGTGTAAATGCACTGTATTATTTGTTGGCTACATTAATTTGGTCCCCTGTCCTTTTTATTGCAACATGTGAAAAAGGTAGTTGCAATTCTAATTATTATTTTATGAAACAACGCACTCTCCAGTGAGACGTTCACAAGTCGGCCTTATCAGAGACATTCACTTTGTTTGTTTCTTATCGTTTGTTTTGTTGGGCTTTTGTCTTTATCCTAAGCATTACCCACAATTAACAGACGAGTGGAATTCAAACGGGGGGTTAATCCTGATTGGAGCCCGGTGAAATTTCTCCTAAATCCTAAATACAAACAAGCTGCTGTGATAAGTCTTGTTAAGGGGCGTCTCCGAATGCTCTGAAGAATCTGCTATGTTAGAAAACATGGGGTAGGTTCTTTGCCAGACCAAATGCACAAATTAATGTGGGGGGTGGGGGGGTTATACAAACTTACACTAATTAGGCCTGGGAGCCAGAGTCCACACCCCTGTCTCCCCCCACAGAGAGCTGAGAAGCCCTGCCTTGGCGAAATATAACTAACACAGCAGAGCAGCTCAAACTGATTTTCATATGTAAACAGACCTGGGCTCACAGTGTCCCATTCTAACACATGGACTCCAGCCCTATACCTAGCTGAGTGTGTGCAGACCACAGGTAATCAGAGCTCTAGACAGGAGGGATTGTGATGTTGACAGAAGAGAACAGATGTTATGCTCCTTAGGCCAGCTTGGTGTTAGCTGCAGCCTTATCTCTAGCTGTCTTCATCAACTATAAAAAAACAAAACAAATACATAAATAAGCTAGAAAGGAAAGTTTGAGGACAAACTTTAAGTTGACTTGAAAAACGCATTGTTGAAATACGCTGTATAATGTTAGCTTGCAACAATTATAACTATCAGAAAACCAGTTAATGCTAGTTTTTGGTTGAACTCGCATTGATGTTCCTAATGTGACTCACTTTGCCAGAGAGGCAAAGTGAGTCACACTTTGTGGCAGCTGCAGCGGCCGATTGTGACGTCGGCTGCAAGTGTGTTGTTCAGATTATGAACTTCCATCAATGTTATTCGATGGGAAATGTATCTATATAATAGTAAATATAAACAAATAGCACAAGCAATGCAATCCCATACTAGGTGAAGCTACTGAGCATTTGGTCAGTCTGGCTTCAAAGCTGTGGGAGGAGCAGCTCACAGAAAATTGTTGTGGAATACGAAGAATAAGAAGAAATAATAAGGAGAACAGTAAGTTGGCTTTTTCAAGCCAATTTAATAAATAAGTAAACAAATAAGTTAAAATTAAATAAATAAAATTGTGTGAATAAATGGCTGTATGACTGAGGGGCCTGCAGTGTGTAGTTCTGCCCGACTGGTATCGAATCTTGACTGTACCAGTTCCCCGGCTGCTAGCGGCCCTGTGGTTCACCACAGCAACAGTGTTCCTTTGGTCACCTGACCAGGAAGTGTAGTCCTCCAGCGGAAACACTGAGCAGCTCAGCTGCATGCTTGACTGGTGGACTGGGGAGGGAAAATGGGCCAGCGGCCCACAGCTTTCCCGCACCTTCACTAACTTACCCAGGACTCTGCAGCTGGGAATTTGATTGGGAATTCCACAAGAAAAAAAAGACGTTAAAGTCAACAAAAATTTGGTTTGAAAAATACAATGCATTTATAACTTGCCTGTAAAGGGAAATGTTCTTCATCCTTATATTATGTTTGTGTCTGTTAAAAAACTTACTATATGACTTTTCCTGATTTGTTGGGATTGAATACTAAATATGCAATAAACATAATGCTATGTTTTCAAAGGTCCTGTACCAACTTTCTATACAAAAGTATTTTGTGGGGTCATTTGTGGGGTAGCTGTATAAAATGTTAGAAATTATAAAACCTTTTTTATTTTTTATCTCTGATTTTTTGTGGGTGATACTGGTCACACTTTCCCCTACATACTTTCACTTACCTCAGGCTCTGAAATTAGATGTTTCATCACAATTTTTTAAATATTTAGGGATAAAAGACTAGTCAATTGGGAGTCACAGAAAAGATGACACAAAAAGTGTTCTGTGTCATTTTAAACTTTTTGTGTCAATTTGACCCCAAACATAAAATGTGTTATAAAATTTCAACATAATATGAGGGTTAAAACCTGTTCACAAAATGATCAGACACGCATATATGCCCTATTATGGGCAGAGACGGTTGCAAATTCCCAGGGGGAGGAGCTGAGAGTGATATGTTTTAAGGTATGGCTTCTTGTGTATTTTGGCCGGCTGTCTGTGGTTAATACAGGGTGACCACGGCCCCCGAATCTGCCTCACATCCTCTGCCTTCAGTCAGACACGTTCAGTAATAATCATCCTCTGTGCCCAATTCATGCCCACAAATATGCGTGTTATGAACATGGTGTTCCCTGTGATTGTGCCTGTCGGTCAACAATGTTGCTCTCTGTTCTCATATTATACCACAAAAAATGTCCAGAATTTCAAAATTGTGCACCGGCCTAACAACCTCTCGTTATATAAAAAGGAAAGCACTTTCACTAAATGTGTAATCTAGCATTTATACCGTATGTCTGAACCAGGAGGTTCCAAATTGTGTGTGGGGCTCTGCTGCCGTTTTGCTCGAGAGCAATGTTCTCAAATTGGATTTATTCGGTACATATTCAGCCCCGCGAATCTAACCGTGGAACTCGCTGGATACGGCTGTCTGGACATGAATAAATAAATAAAACATGGGTTTTTTTTGTTTTACATAACAGCAGGGAAATTCAATGAAATTAGATCTGGCTTCTGCGGCATGAAATTTTCTGCAGAGATTTCAGTTAAGTAGTTTACGGCCTGGGCTGTTAAATCACACCACTTGACATGGGGTATCAAAGACACTGGTCTTTGATGCCTCTCTGAAATTCTGGACGTTTCAAATATTGGAGATAAAATGACTGTAGCAGCAGATAGGAGGATCAGATACAGTCCTCTGGTAGATTTACAACCAAGCGAAATAACTAAGATCCGACAATTCAATTTTGTCCCTTGTAGGGGAAATGAATCTCCGGTCTGAGTCTCAAGAACCATATGTTCTACTATGCTGAAACCGATACTACGTTAAAAAAAGGGACATTTGCAAAAGATGTTAATTTAAAAAAATAAAAACATTTTCTACCGTGTGTCAGGAGGATACGTGAGCCAGAAGTTAGAGCTCTGCACTGACTCTTCATTAAGAATACATGTGATGTCCCAACTGTGTACTCGCTGTGTGTGATCTCCTCATCAGTCCCAGGGGCCCATAGGCAGAGAGTGAACCAACTGCAGGGTAAGGCTAGAAGGGGAGGGGGGGTGAATTTTGTTGCATTAATTTCACCGTAAATACAGTTTTTGAAGTACTAGAGCCCATGTAGGCTTTGGTTGTAAAGTACCAGTAGGGTTGTGTTTAGGAGTTAGGGTTAATAAATCAAAGGTCCTTGAAGCTTTTGGAATATTTGAATATTATACCATTTATTTTAATAGCACACAAATATAAAAATAAACAAACAACACTCTAAAACAGAAATAAAAAATAAGTGTGCAAGATAAGTGTTCCAAATAATGTCACTGGGGTAAGTGTTACAAAATGTCACTGAGGTAAACTAGTGTTGAATGTCACAGGGGTAAAATAGCCTACTGTTAGATAGTAGCCTATAGTGTTGCTGAGGTAAAATACTGTTAGATAGTAGCCTATAGTGTTGCTGAGGTAAAATACTGTTAGATAGTAGCCTATAGTGTTGCTGAGGTAAAATAGTAAGTAGAGAGTTTATGCCTTAAGTAAAGATGGCAAAACAACAATCTACTATCAATACTACCTTCTGTTAAAACATTGCATGAACTTGTTAAAGCTTTTACCTTGTCATATTTATATATAATATACAATATTATAGACTATTATAATTATCAAGAATCGTTTTTTCCCAAACACTGCACTGCCACCCCTAATAGCATATTCACATGAGTTGAATTCCCTTTTACTCTCAGATGATTTTGGCTTGTGAAGACAGTTCATTACAGTCCTGTCGTCTGTGCACGAAGACGACGACGCTAACGTTTGCCTTCATGTCTTTATCTTTAGATGATGGCAGCCGTCTCGGAGGAGGAGAGAGCGGGTAAGTCTGGAGCCTGCTGTTCCGTTTGCATTTGTCGACGACGCGGTCTGAATTCCCGTCATTAAGTGCTGGTAAAAGCTGTTGTGTTCTGATGGGTTGAAGGCGAAACGTGCCGCTTTGCTGGAAGGAGAAGAGAAGAAAAGGACGCTTGGATTAAAGCGCTCCGCTAGGGGCTTACCGAGAGGCCTGTGGACCGACTGTGGCTAAGGGCGAGTGCGTCAGCGGCTGGGCTTTGAAGCATAGCTACAGCGTCACCCTCAAGACGAGCCTCCTCTCGACACCGCGTCATAGCAGCTACTGCGTAATAGCTGTAAACCTTCTCTCTTTTGTTGCCTAATTAAAAGGTTTTTCTTCTTCTTTTCCTCCAGCTCTGTCTCTTCCTTTATTTGGTTTTCTTCCCCAATATTTATCTTATTGTTTTACTGTGCTGCACCTGGGTGAGGTTTTGCTGAGATGCTAACAGCGAGTGTGAGTCAGTGGAAACCCCACTCGAATGGCACCCAGGTGTCCCTCTGACAGCTGTTATACATTACACACACACAGCGTGATTCACCAATCAGTTCCCCCCATAAACCGCACGGAACTGAAGGCCATTGTACAATTTACTACCCGCCAGTATGGTTACCGTGGCACCCCCCGCCAGAGCACCTCGCTTAAAGGGGGGAGGCAGGAGTATGACTTCATGACGATGGCGATCATCACCTGTCTGTGTATCCTCAGGGCTCGCCTGCCCAGTGAAGGCAGAGTCTTGCTTTGGTCACAGTGTTACTCCATCCAAACTGGTTGATTGAGCTTGCTGAACGGCCGCACTGTGGATGATTTAGCCTGTCGAATGGCCACACTGTGGTGGAACCAGCAGAGATTTAGACTCACATTTACAATGGCACTCGACCACAACCACAGCAGTGAATGCCATCACCGGGGACAAGTAGAACAAGGGCAGCTGCCCTCGGGGCATCTCCATAGCAACCTGGCATGAACCTTCTGTTCTTCCTATATGCAGGGCGCTATATATTTATTACAATAATTGTTTGATTAGCATATTCTCTTGTTTAAGGGTGCAACAGCGGTATTCCAGCAGGGTCTTGAAACTGCAGCTTCTGTATTACTGGCCTGGTTCCTTAAAACAACTACACCTCACTGCCACTTGCCTGCTTTGGTCTCTATGCCACTGCTCTCTGGGCTGCTCAGGAAACAGATGATTGGCTTAGAACAGGAGCTTGGTTTCAGTCTGGTCACTGACCAGCTGCACTGTGGATGATTGAGTTTGTTGAACGGCCACACTGTAGATGATTGAGCTTGTTGAACAGCAACACTGTGGATGATTGAGTTTGTTGAACGACCACACTGTAGATGATTGAGCTTGTTGAACAGCCACACTGTGGATGATTGAGTTTGTTGAACGGCCACACTGTGGATGATTGAGCTTGTTGAACAGCCACACTGTGGATGATTGAGTTTGTTGAACGGCCACACTGTGGATGATTGAGCCTGTTGAACGGGCGCATTGTGGATGATTGAGCTTGTTGAACGGCCACACTGTGGATGATTGAGCTTGTTGAACAGCCACACTGTGGATGATTGAGTTTGTTGAACGGCCACACTGTAGATGATTGAACTTGTTGAACAGCAACACTGTGGATGATTGAGTTTGTTGAACGACCACACTGTAGATGATTGAGCTTGTTGAACAGCCACACTGTGGATGATTGAGTTTGTTGAACGGCCACACTGTGGATGATTGAGCTTGTTGAACAGCCACACTGTGGATGATTGAGTTTGTTGAACGGCCACACTGTGGATGATTGAGCTTGTTGAACAGCCACACTGTGGATGATTGTGTTTGTTGAACGGCCACACTGTGGATGATTGAGCCTGTTGAACGGGCGCATTGTGGATGATTGAGCTTGTTGAACGGCCACACTGTGGATGATTGAGCTTGTTGAACAGCCACACTGTGGATGATTGAGTTTGTTGAACGGCCACACTGTGGATGATTGAGCCTGTTAAATGGGTGCATTGTGGATGATTGAGTTTGTTGAACGGCCACACTGTGGATGATTGAGCCTGTTAAATTGGCGCATTGTGGATGATTGAGTTTGTTGAACGGCCACACTGTGGATGATTGAGCCTGTTGAACGGCCACACTGTGGATGATTGAGCCTGTTGAACGGGCGCATTGTGGATGACTGGAACCAGCAGAGCCATGCATTCTGTTTACTCGTCGTCATCTCTCTGAAACTTGGGAACCACAGGGTGGCTGGACAGACAGACAGACACACGGTTAGATGCCCAGCAGGTGTCAATGGAGCTGGCTGAAAGTGCCCGCCAGTAAAACCAAAGGGCCATTGTGCCGCCCCTCCTCCACCCCCCCCACTGGGCTCGCTCCCCAATCAACTAATTAGCAGGACATGCTGAAAGGGTCACGTGAGTAAGGCCATGTGCGTGCGCGCGTGTATGTGTGTGTGTGTGTGTGTGTGTGTCTGCGAGTGTGTGTAGGTGTGCGTGTGAGAGAAAGAGAGAGAGAGAGAGTGTGTGTGTGTATTGGAGGGTCCTGTAATTAGTCTCTGGGGAAGTGCTGCTGTAGCAGATCTCAACAGGGATCTCACTAATCACAGCCCACTAGCCCCGTTAGCTGTCAGGTTCAGCTCTTCAGCTTAAACACAGAGCAATAAATCACCAGCTATAAAATAAACAGAGCAAAAGCTGGGGTTGGGTTACTATACGCATCTGCCTGTGTTTGCTTATATTATTGGTTTAAAAATAAAAAATAGATATAAATATAAATATATGTATATTGTCATGCTTGTATGATGAAACTATGCAATGCAAGCAGATGTGAAAACGCCTACGCAGACAGACAAATGAATGTACTCTGTAAACCACAGCTTTAAAAAACAAGATGAGATCCTATCCGGTACCTATTGCCACAGTGCAAACATGCGAGCTCTACATGCGAAGCCAGAAATCGTATTACCCTGTACCCTTCTCATGTAAAACTGCTGAAGCTGACATGATTGGGGCTTGCTAAATACTTGGATGTGTGACCTCCTTGGAAACGGTTGCTATTGGATGTTTTGGTGGGTCTGTAGGGGGCGCTCTTCCTTCTGTGCCCATGTAGAAATCCAATGCCCCAGTACAGTGATCAAGCATGGCACTGTCCCACCTATGAGACATTAAATAAGGGCCTGACTCAGTGTTCCCAAAACCGGCTCTCTACATCCAGCCACTTATCCCTGGTCAAATTCCCTCCTACATCCAGCCACTTATCCCTGGTCAAATTCCCTCTCTACATCCTACATCCAGCCACTTATTCATTCCCCTATATCTGACTGGCTAAATAAAGCACTGGCTTCTCTATTCAGTCTCATCCTCTTGATCACGGCTGAAAAATAAAGACACAAAACCTTCATAAATCCCTCGCTTTATTCCTTCCTTCCTTCCGCTCTCTCTTTCTCTCTCAATCTCTCTCTCTCTCTCTCTCTCTCTCTCTCTCTCTCTCTCTCTCTTCTCTCATTCGATGCGATCAGACCATTGCCAAAGCGTAAGAATTTTAAACAGTCAGAAGTATTAACATAAAATATATTACGTTTTGGTCTCCCTCGGTATAATAAATCAATTTAACGTCTCCCTCTACACGCTGACGCAATCCCCGGCGAGTGTTGAAACACGGCTCCGTGCGGGAGGATGAGCTGATCTTTCACATCTGTGTGTTAAAGGTAGTGGAGGAGGTGGAGGGAGGGGGGGTGCATGCCATTGCTTCCAAGGAAATTATGTCAGCGCCATGATTGAGCACTTATTCACATAATGAAAAAATAACTCAAAACTCTCCCTCTCACTCTCCCCCCCTCTCTCTCTCCACATGTTTTATATTATTGGCTGGGTTATGGTGGTGGACTTGCAGTAGCTCTCGATAAGTTCTCTTAATGAACATAAATCTGTCAGAAAATGTGTGTCAGTTCGGGGTCAGGGGAACTTGTCCCGTATATTTCTCTCCGCGATTTCTGATGCGAGCGCGATTGTTTTCACGGGAATGAAAGATACCCTTTCGGGTGTCTTAAGTCCCGGCTTTAGGACACCTTTAGGCAGGGCGGGGGAACGCCGGTGGATGTTTTTTGATCAAAGGCTTTTAATGTGTTTCACATCTGTGTCCAGGGAGCATGGCATTTTAGGACCTGAGCTCGGTGAACCATGACGCGTTAAGGCGGAAAAATGTCTTGCCGCAGATGTGCCGGGGGTTGAATCTGAGGGCAGCCACAGCGACCGAAACGTAAGGCCAGATTGTGCCATTTCCATGAGTCCCTGTTAGGCTTCGCAGTCCCTACCCACTGAGGATCTTAGAGACTACCACCGATAAATAAATAATCATTTATTAAGAAGCGTACACCCACTGCAGCCCATAAAAGGCCAATACAGTATTCCATTAAGGAATGTCTCATCTACAGCACATGTACTGAACCATATGTGTGAAATGACCACGTTTGAACATTTTTAGCAATAATTTGTGTATTTCTACGTATTACATTGACATATATTTAACTCTTTTTTGCTAGTAAACTGTTTTCAGATAGAGGCCTTTAAAATATGGGTGGTGAATAAGGCACTGATTTCATTCTAGGCCTTTGCATGCCAACAGTGCACAGGTATCCCTAATATACACTATAGGTATGACTAGGCTATATGTATTAAAATAATTGATAGTTGCACAATTCATGAAAAGGATTAATAAAGTGAACTACAAGAGATTCTTCAGGTTGAGTTGTCTTAGTGGAACGAGGGGGCATAGATGGGAATTAGCAAAAAGGTAAATTCCACACAGACATTAGGAAGTACTTGTTCACACAGAGGATAGTTACTGTGTACTGTGGAATAGCTTGCCAGGTTATGTAGTAGAGGCAGAAACTCTGGGTGTTTTCAAGACCAGGCTTGATATGATGCTGGACACTATCTAGTTTGTAGGGGAGCGCGAGGTATCCTGTAGTGGTAGGAAGATGGCGAGCATTGTTGAGCTGAATGGCCTGTTCTCGTCATTAAGTTATGTTGTGTTATTCTAGTGGCCATCTTCAGAGCCGTGCTTCTCCAGTATTGACATACAGGGTTCCCCAAGCAATCCTCCAGGGGTTTCTGAGTGGTAAATCCTCTCTTCTTGATGGCGGGTCTTGCGACTTGGCGTCAGAGTGGTAAAAATGATCGACAGAAATGGCGGATCAGAGAGGGCAGAAAATGCCGCGGGATGCTTTACGCCACGATCAGCTCTGTCATACCTTGACCTATATAGATAAACCAGGGTCACACCATGAACTCCATTTTAAAAGCGGTTGTAATTCAACACTGTAAATCAAAAATGACTATTAAGATCAAAGCTGGGGATCGAACCCGCGTAACCTGCGGCAGTTACTTTTTTTTTTTTCTTTTCTCTTGCGTTTGATTTTTTTTTTCTTACCCATTTTCCTGTTCTTTTAAAATAAAAAAGGCCTTCTGCCATTTTTCATTTAAATTCAAGGTCAAATTTGAATGTGGAAGGAACAAACTCAATTGTAAGATCGCCATACTTTTATGAATACAGTTGATGTTGTAGTTTCAGATGTCATTGACTATACCTACTTACTTGACAGCACCCCCCTCCCCTGCAAATGTAGGATTACAGCCTACTGTATGTATGTATTATCCGCATGTAATAATAACTAGTTTTAGTTTACAGTGATATAGAGCAACAATTATGTAAGAGCTAAGAGCTGGAAGCCATTTCTACAGCTGAACCAGGCCCTTGTATGGTGAAGATGTTGGGTTTGAAACGGCTCCACAGGCCCACAGCTCCATGGCTCGCTGCCCCGGCTTCCTCTTCCTGTTCCACGCTGTGGTCTTTCTGAAAGGAAAGCTCTCAGTGCGCTCTTATAAGAAGCACAGAAGCACAAAGACCGCCACCAAGCTTGGGGGAAAGAAAATTACCAGTCAATTACCCCCGCTCCTTCCAATATTTTGACCCCCCCTCCTCTCCCCCTCATCAGGGTAAACTGTGAAAAAAACCCTCACCCCCACACCTCCAACCTGGATCCTGTTAATGACTAACCTTCCAGTCTCCTGGGTGTTTATACGGGCATTCTTGCAGACAAATTGGCCCCATATCCCAGCCCTACCCTGCACCCGATTGGCTGAGGGCCCCTCCGCTGCCAAGCCGAAATACATTCTCTAAATGTTAGAGATGTACAAATACAACCGTACAGCTCACAAACTGTCAAATGCATAAAAAAAACAACATACGGTTAAATTTTGAACGCAGATAAAAGAACAAATTATTCAAATTTTAGACGGGCTGATGGACAGTCAAACAGAGACACGAGTTACCTGAGAGACTCAGGTGTCAGGGGAAGAGGTGTGAAGTCAGGCGTGAGCAGCAGGGAGATTAGGGGAGTGAAAAGCAGCATTGTTTAAAGAGACGTGCCTTTTGGGGCTAGAGCAGGAAACTGTCACATTGTCACGGTCTTATCATCCATCACCTTTCTGTCTGATTTGTCTGTTTGCTTACAAGCGTTGGTTCCACATGTATTTACTGTATGTGAACATACTGACAGGCAAAGCTCCAGCATTGTAATATTTTATCCGCTGGCGAAACAAACGCGTTAACCTTAAACCGGAAAAGCAGGCATTGTTGCCATTGTATATTCTGTTATCAGTTTTTCAAATTCATTTCAACATATGACACCATTTATAGTGTATCGTTATAAGTGTTTTTTTTCACGTGTAACTGTTTAGAAATCGCTTTATTTTTATGTGCGTTTTACCGTTGGTAGAAATAGATGGCGCAGGGTCAGTGTGAGTTCCTGAGTGAAGTGGCTGTTCTTGAGTGGAGTGCAGAGAAGAATGGCTAATTCTGGCCCGACTAAATATAGCACAGCGGGAATTTATAAACACAGTCGAACCAGCGCAGCTTTCCAGAGCGGTCCGTAGGCCCCAGACGGGTCACTAGTCCTCCCATTCAGAACAGCGATCTGCCCCACGGGACGAGAGGGAGACGGAACGTGACGCGCCTGGTAAAATGGCAGGCAGGAAACCTCACATCATTTGTGGAGGTTAGCGGAGACATGTTAGCTGGGTGCACGCTTGGCGTCTTTGGTCTGGTCAGTTTTGTTGTTCCTGCAACTAATCACTGCTGTTTTCCGTCTGCTTTTTTTTTTTTTTTAATTACATTGTTTTTCCGCTCCTACCCCCACCCCCTCCCCTGTACAATAGCTTCCCGCCATTTTGGGAAACGCAGTCCCCAAATCACTGGCACTCAAACATGAAATTACTTGCGGCTGAGGCATTTTCTATGGGCCATTAGTTGACACCTCCTGTCTGTACCTCTGGGGAACTCTGCTGTTCTTGTTGACTCACGTGGCGTACCGCACAGGGTCTGGCTGTCTTCCTCCAAAGGCAGAGCATCACAGGGGGGCTCTTCTTAAAGGGGTCTGGCATTGTTCAGTGTTTTTGGAATGGGGTCAGAACAATGAGCTCCTCAGAGCCTTCCGGTCCCGGTGCGGGACGGTCCCGGGTTTGTCAGACAGTGAGTGTCTGTGTGGCATGTGAGCTATAGCCTGGAGGCGATGCGGGGCCTGGTGGCGCTGGTGCCGCCTGTGCCTGACACACCGCAGCACACAGGGGGGTTTAGACAGATGCCTTTGTGTTCTCTCTCTCTCTCCGGCACGTGCTTTTGCTCTCGCTCGGCCCGCCGCCACATAGAGGTGCGTGCTCCACGGAGGGAGAAGGGGGAGGGACGCTGGTTACATCGCTGCTCCACTTTCTGTAAGGGTTTCACTGGAGCTGTGGGTGGGGCTGTGAGCAGAGAAGTGGGCGGAGCTATGGGCAGAGTAGTGGCAAGGGATTGTGGGTGGGGCAGAGGGTGGAGCTGTGGAAAGGGGTAGGAGCAGTGTAGTGGGAAGGGACTGTGGGCGGAGCAGAGGGCAGAGCTGTGGGTGGAGTGTAGGGCGGAGCTGTGGGCAGAGCTATGGGCAGCATTGTGGGAAGGGTCTGTGGGTGGAGCGGAGGGCGGAGCTGTGGGCAGAGCTATGGGCAGCATTGTGGGAAGGGTCTGTGGGTGGAGCAGAGGGCAGAGCTGTGGGTGGAGTGTAGGGCGGAGCTGTGGGCAGAGCTATGGGCAGCATTGTGGGAAGGGTCTGTGGGTGGAGCGGAGGGCGGAGCTGTGGGCAGAGCTATGGGCAGCATTGTGGGAAGGGTCTGTGGGTGGAGCGGAGGGCGGAGCTGTGGGCAGAGCTATGGGCAGCATTGTGGGAAGGGTCTGTGGGTGGAGCGGAGGGCGGAGCTGTGGGCAGAGCTATGGGCAGCATTGTGGGAAGGGGCTGTGGGCGGAGCAGAGGGCAGAGCTATGGGCAGCATTGTGGGAAGGGTCTGTGGGTGGAGCGGAGGGCGGAGCTGTGGGCAGAGCTATGGGCAGCATTGTGGGAAGGGTCTGTGGGTGGAGCGGAGGGCGGAGCTGTGGGCAGAGCTATGGGCAGCATTGTGGGAAGGGTCTGTGGGTGGAGGGGAGGGCGGAGCTGTGGGCAGAGCTATGGGCAGCATTGTGGGAAGGGTCTGTGGGTGGAGGGGAGGGCGGAGCTGTGGGCAGAGCTATGGGCAGCATTGTGGGAAGGGTCTGTGGGTGGAGGGGAGGGCGGAGCTGTGGGCAGAGCTATGGGCAGCATTGTGGGAAGGGTCTGTGGGTGGAGGGGAGGGCGGAGCTGTGGGCAGAGCTATGGGCAGCATTGTGGGAAGGGTCTGTGGGTGGAGCAGGGTGCCGGGCTTTTTTGAGAGACGGGTGGTGCAGTGAATTGATTAGGGAAGGGGGAAAGAGTAATTGCTGAGCTGTGCTGAGGGTGGAGCTGCAGGTGGAGCACTGGGTGGAGTGCCTGATCCATAGGGCTCTATGCCTTTGTTTCCATATGACCACAGATGGTGCTGAAAGATGGAACTGGGCATGTATTCGATCAGGCTCTCTCCTATTCTATGTGCTGATTGGTGAATCCCGCAATGTGACAGATACTGTGATATTGTGAGATAATTACATTCTACGGAGCAGATACTGTGATACTGTGAGATAATTTCATTCTACGGCTTGGCCAGGTTGGGGTTTGACCCCACAGCCTCTTGACGGTGAACACTAGGGTAGTCAGGGCCATATATTGAGCTGGAATAGCCTGCACATATATAGTCTCCAAACATGCAGCTTCAACAGGGGAGAGAAGGCCATAAATGTCAGGACATGTTAAACAACCGCTCCTCCCCATGACATATGGAGCCTAAGGTCACTTCCTGAGGATGTCCAATAACCAGTTTAATTAAATCCTGGAGGCCCGAGCCTGGCGTAGTGCGCTGTTTGTTTTCTCTGCGCGGGCAAGAGTAATATCTCCCTCACGGCTCCCGGGGTGTGTGTTTTCGTTAAGGCCCGCATTCCCGCACCTCGCTGCCGCTCGTGCCTGACCACCGTCTCCCTTCGCTCGCGACGACGCCTTCCTGACCCCTGCGCCATCGTCCCGGTTCACTTCGCGGCCCGTCTCTGGGGAATTAAAGGCAGGGCCGCCGCATAGCTCGCCCCCGCTAAGACACTGGCTTCCAGTGCAGTGGTGCGGCCCTGCTGGTCTGGTGCCCTGTCCTGGCTGTTCCAGCCCCAGCTGTGGCTGGTAGCCCCGCAGGACAGCGGACGATTGGCCATGGTGTTGCCCAGGTAAAGGGGACAGGGACAGGGACAGTTTCAGTAAGCAGAGGTTCGTCCCTGTCTCATCCCGCTAAGGGCTAGGCTAGGCTCGGCTAGGCTAGAACGTGCGTCTGCTCTCTGCCTGCGTCAGCTGCGCTTGCAGTGTGCTCTTCCTGTGCCTTGACTGCGCAGCTCAGCTGTTGGACTGCGCTGTGAATACAAGGGAAGGCTGGTTGCGCACGCTCTGGAGGACACTGCGAGTGCAGACTTTGACTAAGGGCAGCGAAACAACAAGCGCACATGGGAATGCTGGGAAGGACATGGGAATCAATGAAGCCATTCCAATTTGGGACAAGAAAATAAAATATCACAGCTAAATGATGGTTACATGAAACACATGTTAATTCTTTCTTAAGTCTGGAAAGTACCAGTCCTGATAAAATCTATATCCTCCGGTGTTTTGGCATAGACCCGTGAAAAAAACATTTCGGCAATATCTGGAAAGAAACAAAATTTGAAAAATAACTAACTCAGTATTATTTTACAATATTATTAGATTATCCTGTGTATTCAGTTCTGTGTTCCAAATTAGCGTAGTAATACGTTAATGGTGAAGTTAATTTTAAGTAAAATAAATATTTCCTTTTGTCATTACGCTGATTGGGTACTATAGTGAAGAATGTACTTGGTTTGGATGTCCCACCAAACCCCACCAGATGACTAAGCAATATAAATTTTGTCCGTTAGATAAATTGCCCGTGTTCGAAGAGTCTGGCCTCCGTTTCTCGAACTGCGTCTTGTTAGCAATCGATGGTTCCTATGGAAACATCTACGCGCAGTCCGCGTCCGTCTTCATGAGCCTGTGGGGTGTGGCCAGTGGGTGACGGCACAGCCATTAGGAGTACCAGCTACAGCGAACGCCGATGGGAATTTAGGTCATAAGGTCCTTGCCAATTACTCCCCTCACGCGGCAAACAAACAACCAGCCTTTTGGAAGCGTCAAGGCCCTGCGCTGCCTGTCCACTGAGTCACAATCATGAGCAAGAAGTTCAAAATGTACTGCTTTCATTACCGTTACTGTTTTTACATTACTGTGTGGCACTTGGAAGCCGGGCCGATGAATTCCCTGTGATTCACAGCTGACCCTCGACCCTTGGCTGACTCCCCCTCCCCGCCCCCGCCCCCGCCCCCGCCCCCGAAGAGTTAATCCCGAAGAGTTAATCTGCCTCACCAATGGCCCTCTCTACCATCTGAATAATTGTCCCTCTAATATGCACGGGGAGAATGTTTGGCAATCGCCCATGAGTCAGGCGGTGAGGTGCATTGTGGGCGAAGGAGATAAACTTAGATCAGGTGGAAGTAGCAGATTGGCACTACAGAAAATACTGAACCACATGGTGGGAAATAAATACAGTATGTTTCTTGTGACCAGGCAATTGAGCAGATGGTCATATCAATGTACACTGTAAAAAAAAAGAAAGTATATTTATGAGCAATATACTGTCAAATTTCACGTTACTTAACATGTATTTCACATTTTTTCTAAAAACAGTGAGTGACTTTAAAATTGATTGGTAGTTATTTAATTCTTGTCCCGTCTTTTTTTACGGTTGACACACTTCACGACACAAAACAGTCCTTCTGTTTTTTTTTAAACAGTCTGTGAGTGGCATTTTACACACACTGTTAAAAATTATTTGTTGACTCAACTTGACTAAGTCAAGTCATATTGTTGCTTTGACTGAGTTAAGTTGAGTCAAGTTCAGTCAACATATAGTGTCAAGGTTATTACACTTCAATAAATTAGTTGACACAACATGTAGTCTGTTGACTCAACTTAACTCAGTCAAAGCAACAAGATGACTTGACTTAGTCAAGTTGAGTCAACAAATAATTTTTAACAGTGCAGTGACTGAATTTCTACAAGGCAATACCAATAAAAAATATGTTCAATCAATATTTGAGTTTCTAAGAAGGCTCCTTCTCTCTTTCTCTGTCCACCCTTATCGCTTTCTCCTCTCTTTTGTCCATTTGCTCTGTCTGCCCAGCCCTGCCCTGTTTGTTGACTCTATCCATTACTGTTGTCTTGCTCTTGACTCCACCTCTCTCTCTATTTAATTCAATTCAATTCAACGGCTTTATTGGCATGATAAGGAAATACTCACACTGCCAAAGCACAAGCACATTTGCAACAAGAATTACAAAGCTGATTTATTTCTCTCTCCGTCCTTTTCTCTGTCTGTGTTTCTCCCCCCTCTCTCTCTCTTTCTCTCTCTCTCTCCATCCCTCTCTGTCTCTCTCCTCCTCCTCCTCTTTATTAGACATTCTTGCAGGTAATAATCAGCCGTATCTTCCCTGAGCAGCAGTGACTAGCACACTGTGTTCACGGGGCTGCCCTTCGCCAGGTTCCTTCCTGAAGTTAGAGAACATCGCGCTCTGTGCTGCCAAACCTCTCGGCCTGCTCTTTCCTAACTTAGCTCCTGATATTCACTTTTTATAGAACCAGGTAAAAGCAGAGTCAATCCTCCCCTGAAAAAAAAAGAAAGTGCCAATATTATGTTAAAAATAGGACATCCGTAATATGATGTCAGTACAGTGGATGGCATTTTAACTTGTGTAACATTTTTTTACTACTTTATATTCATAACAATAAACTTTCATGCAATTATAACTTAGTTATGTATTGAGGAATGTAATATTTAAACATAAGTCTGAGACAAAGTGGAAAGTAAATTTTTTTATTTTTTTAATGGTTGATGTTTTCCCATACATTTTGTACAGCATGACTGTGTTGTTTCCACTATAATGTCTATTAAAGCATGCCTCTTGTTTTTGAGTAAATATGGCCTCAGGTAAGAGCTGAGCCTGAGGTAGACTGCATGACCGTGAAGAGCACGGAGACAGCGGAAATTAAGGTTATCAGATAGAACTCAGCAAATAGGCTATAAAGTCACAGAGTTTAGTTCACCCATTGTTTCCTCTTTCCTGTAGTTCCTTCTAATCACATCCACCTGAACACCAATTGTGTTGTCCCCCTGGAATGTTAAGATCCCAACCCCAAATTTACACTCTCCTAACAAAGCTGACCCTCTTAAATGGGCTGTAATGGTACCTGGATTGCACCCGCAATAAAGTGGCTGAGTCCAGTGCGTTATCCCACTGGGAGATGAGAGCCAACAGGTCTCCGACAAGGCTCCTCTCAGAGACAGGTGTAACTCCAGCATAATCAATTCCAGGACACGTCATGTATTTAAAGGACTCAATTTGATCAGTTTGCATTTGGACTTGGTGTCTGGGCATGGCCTCATCCCCTGGCTGTAAGTGTATTGTTTTTTTAGTTTTTTTTTAATCACAAACACATAACCTTTAGATTCATATTTATAACCTTCAATATTCATATTTGGGCAAGAGTTAGTTTTCCACTATATTTACACTCTACGCATAGCACACTAAGTCTGTGTTATGCGTCTTGCAGTGAAAGTCCATGGCCTGCTTGTTTCTGGGACACCGCATTGCGTAAGTGCTGTTTACACCCACTTGCCATTAGAAATCTGGCATGCACGGCTTTAACAAGGCCCATCTGTTGTGTGTGGATGCTGCAATGACCTCACTTTTCATAGATGTTGTCAGTAAGAGATTAGCTCTGTGCATGAAGATGCTTAGATCCCCTGTGTGGGTAAGAGATTAGCTCTGTGCATGAAGATGCTTAGATCCCCTGTGTGGGTAAGAGATTAGCTCTGTGCATGAAGATGCTTAGATCCCCTGTGTGAGTAAGAGATTAGCTCTGTGTATGAAGATGCTTAGATCCCCTGTGTGAGTAATAGATTAGCTCTGTGTATGAAGATGCTTAGATCCCCTGTGTGAGTAAGAGATTAGCCTCTGTGCATGAAGATGCTTAGATCCCCTGTGTGAGTAAGAGATTAGCTCTGTGCATGAAGATGCTTAGATCCCCTGTGTGGGTAAGAGATTAGCTCTGTGTATGAAGATGCTTAGATCCCCTGTGTGAGTAAGAGATTAGCTCTGTGTATGAAGATGCTTAGATCCCCTGTGTGAGTAAGAGATTAGCTCTGTGCATGAAGATGCTTAGATCCCCTGTGTGGGTAAGAGATTAGCTCTGTGTATGAAGATGCTTAGATCCCCTGTGTGGGTAAGAGATCAGCTCTGTGTATGAAGATGCTTAGATCCCCTGTGTGAGTAAGAGATTAGCTCTGTGTATGAAGATGCTTAGATCCCCTGTGTGGGTAAGAGATTAGCTCTGTGTATGAAGATGCTTAGATCCCCTGTGTGGGTAAGAGATTAGCTCTGTGTATGAAGATGCTTAGATCCCCTGTGTGGGTAAGAGATCAGCTCTGTGTATGAAGATGCTTAGATCCCCTGTGTGAGTAAGAGATTAGCTCTGTGCATGAAGATGCTTAGATCCCCTGTGTGGGTAAGAGATCAGCTCTGTGTATGAAGATGCTTAGATCCCCTGTGTGGGTAAGAGATTAGCTCTGTGCATGAAGATGCTTAGATCCCCTGTGTGGGTAAGAGATCAGCTCTGTGTATGAAGATGCTTAGATCCCCTGTGTGAGTAAGAGATTAGCTCTGTGCATGAAGATGCTTAGATCCCCTGTGTGGATAAGAGATCAGCTCTGTGTATGAAGATGCTTAGATCCCCTGTGTGGGTAAGAGATCAGCTCTGTGCATGAAGATGCTTAGATCCCCTGTGTGGGTAAGAGATCAGCTCTGTGCATGAAGATGCTTAGATCCCCTGTGTGGGTAAGAGATCAGCTCTGTGTATGAAGATGCTTAGATCCCCTGTGTGGGTAAGAGATCAGCTCTGTGCATGAAGATGCTTAGATCCCCTGTGTGGGTAAGAGATCAGCTCTGTGTATGAAGATGCTTAGATCCCCTGTGTGAGTAAGAAATTAGCTCTGTGCATGAAGATGCTTAGATCCCCTGTGAGAGTGTAGTTATACCGCAGCTGAATGGCTGAGATGTCTTAAGCTTCCAGTGGTATGGAAAGTGTCCTTTCGAGCCTGCCGTAAAGCTTGCTGCACTGCTGTAAAGCAGTGCCTGATATGCAGGCTACGAGCACAACCTCTATCGGCCACGAAAACATCAGGGGGAACATGTGCTGTCGAGAGAGAGAAAGAGAGAAAGAGAGAGTGATACCTGAAAGAGAGTGAAGAAACAGATGAGAGTGTGCTTTGGCATGCCAACCTGGAATTTAGCCTTGAATTTCACTGAGTTGAATTTAGGGAGAGCGAGAGTTTGAATTTGACATGCGACGGACAGACACGCGGAGTGTGTGGAAACATTTAGAAAAGTCGATGCAGAAGGCGTGTGTGCTGTCTGAAGGGGTTGGGGAGGGCAGGTCTGCGGGAGCCAGCTCTGATGGGTGCACCGTGTGGTCCCTCCCTCTGTCTCGTGACTGGAGTCTTATAATTGCTCTGCCAGGCTCATGTAATGGTCCTCTTTTCCATCTGGATGGAGAGCAATTAAAGCAGGGTGCACTAGAGGATGGAGTATGCAGACTGTCACGGACGCCCGCTGCCCTTATAAGTGTTACCGGCTTTGTAAGCGCAAACACTATAAATTGTTTGAATGGTCGGGGCGTGCTCTCTGGCTGGTTAAGGCGCCTTATAATTGTAATGGCTAACAACCCTGCAGGACAGCCCGCGATTGGCTGTACAGTCTCCCAGGGAGCGAGGGATTCCATTGGCAGGCTGCCCCTGTGACATCATACAGGACAGACTCCTCCGGTCTGGTCGATAAGAGGGCGCTTTCACATACTGAACGCGGTTCCCTGGACCGGTACCCTGGAGCAGATTCCAAAGAATACGGTTTGCATTCACAGCTGTAAACGTTTTTGAACTCTGTGACCCTTCAAAGCCAAGATGGAGAACACATCCCTTTTTTATATCATGAGCTCGTGAGTCCCACAAAAAAAATGGAACGCACTGGGTCTTAATACCAGGAATCGTATCCTGGACAGACCTCAGGACAGGATTAGTTTGGGCCAGGGTTCGGTTCCCTTTCACATGTAATGGGGCGTGACGTGTGAGGTGGGAGGAGCCAAACGCAGCAAGGGGAATCATTAAGCCCTTAGGCCACTAAGGCGGGATACCCCGCAGATAAGGGAAGGAGACAAGACAAGGAACACACACACACACCACAGCTACAGACCGGCTCAGTTACACACAAGCCAGAAATAAAACGCCCTGTCTCGATAACGAGACGAATAAGAACAGGCGAGTAGCACAATGGCACAAACAAAACACACAGCAAATATACACAGAAAACTAATAACTACCTATTGGTATAGGAGGAGGCGAAAGAACAGATATTACGTTCCGTGGCTACTTCCCTTAGCTAGCAGTCACATGCAGCAAACAAACCTGGGTAAACACCCGATCTCCCAGGAGAGAGAAACATTTTACAGGTGAGCCGACGGAGCACCGTCGTCCCATTGCCTTACCAGCAAAATGACTAAGCTAAAAATATAAAACCACGCCCAAGCCTCTCAGTAAGGTAAAATGTAACGAGGCGAACCGGAACAGAGATTTTAACGTTCCATGGCGATATAAAAAGGCTCGCAGTCCAATGAATAAAACCAAGAGGGTAAACACCCGATCTCCCAGGAGAGAGAAACATTTTACAGGTGAGCTGACGAAGCACCGTCGTCCCATAACTTTACTATCCACAGACTAACGCAAGCTTAAATAGGAACAACCGCCCTAGCCTCTCAGTAAACAAATGAATGAAAACGAGGCGAAATGGAACAGAGCTAACGTTCCGAGGCTATTATTATAAACACGCAGTCAAACACAAACACGTCCACAACATCGCCCGAGCTCCACAGAAGGAGACAACACACCCGGAGAACGAAACAACAGTTCACAACAAAATCGTCTCGCAGGCAAAAAAGGCGTACAGGACAGCTGCAACAAAAGACATACGCAAACATAATAGCACGACAGCCTCTAAATACAAATAAAAACCCTGACTCACAACAAAGGGGAACGTAGTCCACGAGAAGGAGACAACAGGGAATAAATGTACCAAGCTACTAACTGGCTTACCGTAACCCGGAAATAAGTGGAGCTAAAACGCCAGGTCTCTCAATAAGAAAACCAAACAAAAGACGAACAAATGGACCAGAGAAACTGCTACTCTATACTTCTACGAGCTCATAACAAAGTAGAAGCGAAAACGCCCGAATCCCCTAAGGGAAGACATGTGCCGAAGGGCGAACAGAACTAAAGTTCAACAGAATCGCACAAATCTCCATACACGGAGATTAAGCACAACAACGCGAAATAGAGCAGAGATTTACGGTCCCAAACTCCTACGAGATAATCAACCACCTAAGCCATCTAGAAATAAGCCCTGCCCCTACAAAGAGACGCTAAAAATGGGCGAGTAGCCAAAATGGTACGAGCACTCACAGCCAACAATACACCACAATACAAAACAACAAACAAACAATGTAGAAGCCCCGATAGAATGAAACGGAAGGCTTAAATAGCAGTGACCACGCCCAGGAGTAAATGCTAACAGAAGGTACGCAAACCCAGCAGGGCGGAGCAAGCAACTACCAAAAGGGCAGCGCCCTCGCGTGGCCACCAAGGAAAACGACCGCGTAGGTAAACAGGGTTAAAACCATGACATTCACATATGCGTTCTGAAACGGATCAGGCCTCTAAACGCTCCAGGAAACTGACCAGAGAGCCATATGTGAAAGTGCCCAGAGCGTCCGCAGGATGCTCGCACAAGGCGAACGTGATCCTGCCAAAACAGGATCCGGGAACGCTCGGTTTCGGATTGCGCGCGTTCCGGGAACGATTTGCGCGGATCCAGCACCTCTCGAAGGGGAAGCTGCTGCTTGCTGATGTGCCAAACTTTGTCATCATCAGGAAAAGGGAGTGGATGGGGTCTAGGTTTGGTATGTGTTAGGACGGGGGGGGGAGCTATTTCTGGATTTAGCGTGAGATGCAGGGCCTTCCCACTCAACGGCCTAGATAAGTGCTTCCCACGGAATAGACTGCATCTTGGCTGCCTTCCTATTCACACCCCCGAGCACTCTTTTCTTGCGTAGTTACTTTTGGGTTGGAATAGCATGCTTTATGTTTTTTTTTATGCATTTGAATGTTAGCTGTCAGTATGAATGTATGATTTGTATAGTGGAACTAGGTTTGGCGTTAGTTAAGTTGCATTCAGCACGCTAATGATGTTGCGCACATACACTCTCTTGCCTGGGAATGTTAGCCTAGCCTGGTGCTGCTGTTCACGTCCATCCTCAGGTGGATATACTTATATTCCCCCACACTGTAGGTCCCTCTGTATCAGAGCACCTGATAAATGGATGTAATTTTGTTTAATAGAACGGGATTTGGTAAGGCTGTGAGTCCATTGTCAGGTCACCATTAGCGATGCTAATTATCCAGTTTGGTTCGGTCTCGCCTGTGCTTCTTAAATCCGCTGTGGATTACCTCAGGATCACCGACAGACCCCGGTGGCAAACAAACACCGAACCGCATGCGTCATACTGATGCATTTATGTCATTATACCGCCTTAAAGCTCAGCGAGGAATTTACGACTCTCTCAAAACAAATGACTCACTTAATAGCAGGCCCCCATTGCTTTCACTGTGTTTTGTTATCTAATATGACGATATGAGGGGGGCTTGCACTGTGAAAAATATTCACCTCACGGGGACCGGGCACCAAGGGCTTTGGCTTTAGTGGTCTCACGGCACAGAATGCTCGGGCCTTTTTTCTCCGAGAGCCGATCATTTCGCACATTGCTTCAGTCCATGCCATACGTCAAGTAAGTAACATGTTGTGACACAAACTGAGATTTCCTGAGTGGAAGTGTTGGACAGGAACACAGTGTAAATATGTTATTAGCAGCTCTGTAGCTGTCTACTTGTTTGAATTGTTGCGACGGGCGTCTTATGTATCATGGCTTGTTAGCCTGGAATGCTAGCTTAATGCTAGCTTATGTCAGTCTGTTCAGTCAGTCTCTCTAGTAAATAACAATAAACAGGAATGTTTACAGCAACAGATTTTGGAGAGCCAGCAATCCCCCCTGCTTTTAAAAATGAACCTGTTCTCAGGATGCAAGTTCGCCGCACATCTGTGGACCATGGAGTCTGGTCTCCGCCTTCAAGGTCATTTCAACCGCCATTGTTGACGCGGTTGTTTAGATGAGTGATTTGGCCGTGGTGTTTAAAAAAGAGCCGCGGGACAGAGAACTCATTTTTTCGATCACTGGTCCGCCTGGCTCTTCACTCTCAATAAAATCTGAACAGGTGTTGTGACTCCTTTTGCAACGCAGGAATGCTGACATATGCCATTATAGGAATCTTTGTAGTATATCACTTTACCGGGGGAATAAAACATAAAAAAAGAAAGTCGTTGCGACATCACAATATTTATAACCACACAAAAGCAACACGGAATCAAAGATACTGTTTAAGTAGTTCCCAAGATGGTGTACTGTGTACTTTATTGTGGGCATTCTTTCCCTGCATTGTTGAACTTCGAGTGCTGCCATCAGCACTTCCTGAATTCAGATGTCCACTGAAACCTTCTCACCAAAGAGGGGGAATGCGACCATGTGGTGCCTGTCGTGATTAAGATGAGGTATGATGCTGCCAGATCAGTGTGATTTTACGATCCTATTTCAACACGGAGGAAAAACGATTTTGTATTTCTTTATTATTTAGCAGAGTAGTCGCTGTGGAAGTCTGACCGACATTTCTCATGAAGGACTTCTCCAACATTGTTATAAAAAAGAGAGTAAACCCATTGTAATCTCTGGGTGCGTACTGTGCATTCATTCTTTACTCACTCGTTGAGCTCTCAAAGCGGGAGGACTTGTGGTTGTCGTTCAGTTGTGGTTGCGACGAGTTCCTGTGAATAACAATCTCCTTAGTCACGCAGACATATCCCAGGTGTTTCAAAAGCCTACATTTCCACTATGAACCAAGCAGTCAGAGGCCTTGAACCGTCTTCTCTGATCTCCCAAAACAGCGCTGAATGACTGGACGGTCTCGTCTTTGCCACAAGATTCCTAACAGGAGTTTCCATTGATGCATTTCGGTTTATGAATCTTGAAGAGGTGTGCCCTCCTACAGGAAATCCATCGCTGCCGGCATTGTCCTAGGCCTTACCCCCATTGATGAATATTGATTTTATGCATCACATTGGAACTTTTAGCTTCAACGGTAGGCAAACAGAACGCACCATTTTAAGAATGCATAACTGATCATCTGGTTTTTCTATAGAATCTACACTGCCCGGCCAAAAAAAAAAGTCGCACACTCTAATATTTCGTTGGACCGCCTTTAGCTTTGATTACGGCGCGCATTCGTCATGGCATTGTTTCGACAACCTTATGCAATGTCACAACATTTATTTCCGTCCAGAGTTGCATTCATTATTGGCCTAGATCTTGTATTGACGACGGGAGAGTCGAACCACTCCGTAAAGTCTTCTCCAGCACATCCCAAAGACTTTCAATGGGGTTAAGGTCAGGACTCTGGTGGCCAATTCATGTGTGAAAATGATTCCTCATGCTCCCTGAACCACTCTTTCACAATATGAGCCCAATGAATCTTGGCATTGTCGTCCAGGAATATGCCCATTGATGGGACAACCTGGTCATTCAGTACATTCAGGGACTCAGCTGACTTAATTTTATTGCTGCATAACGTTGCTGAGCCTAGACCTGACCAATTGAAGCAACCCCAGATCATAACACTGCCTTGTACAGTGGGCACTATGCATGACGGGTGCAACAGTGACTTTTTTTTTGGCCAGGCAGTGTATGTTTGGGACTACAACATATAAGATCTGTCTGTAGATATAACAACAGCAGCTCTGCTGCTCTGTAATTTGACAAACAGAGTTGGAGGATATCTACCAAAACGACAGCAACATTACGCGACATTTTATACCCCAGCCCAGCCCTTTTTTCAGCATAGAAGTTGGTCCCTACCCTCATATTTCCTTCAGTCAAATGATAACTCTATGATAACGAGAAATGCAGATTTACATCTCGTCATGGGCGGCAGTGTAGTATAATGGTTAAGGAACTGGCCTTGTAACCGAAAGGTTGCAGGTTCGATTCCCAGGTAGGACACTGCCGTTGTACCCTTGAGCAAGGTACTTAACCTGAATTGCAAAAAAAACATGATAAATCATGTTGTAAAACATGATTAAAAAAAAGTTGCGTAAGTCGCTCTGGATAAGAGCGTCTGCTAAATGCCTATAATGTAATGTAATGTCATCAATCCCCATCTAAGAGGTTTTAGAGCACTAAATTGTTTTTAAGTGCCCGTGCTTTGAATTTTGGTAACTGTAAGGTAAGAGATTGCCATCACGTCATCCCAACATGTAAAAGCCGTAATACGTCACCTTGTTTTGGACAGGTGACCCTTATCTCAGTGTTAACGACTGCTAAAGATCCTCCTCCAGATACAGGCCGGAGCAATATTTACAGCAAGTGGGATGGAGTTCATTCCAAGGCTTCCTTTGTCGTAATGGAAGGCAGCAATGACTTATGTCCATATGTTCTGTAGGCCCGTTTGCATTGAAATTAACTGTAGATCTCATAAAATAGCATATATTACATGCGTATATAGTATTCTCCAAAGAATTCGAAAAAATATATTTATTTATACTACTATGCTCATACTGTTATGCTACTATTATGCCATTGGCGCCCGGTTCCCCACCATCACTGCCGCCACATCTGGACTGTCATCTAGCTGCTGCAAATTATATTATCATGGACATTGGCTGTTTTGACCATGTTGGTCTTTAAGCCCTAGACCCTGAGCCGACCAGAGGAGGATGGGTTCCCCCATTGAGTCTGATTCCTTCCAAGGTTTTTTCCTAGTTACACCAGGGAGTTTTTCCTTGCCACTGTTGCCTTTGGCTTGCTCTTGTGAGGGGTTTAGGCTGGGTTTTGCTGTGAAGTGCATTGTGACAACTTGTTGTGTACAACTTGTTGATTGATTGATACTGCTCAGAGAACACAACTTGTCTAAAAAGTAATTTTTTGGGAGATTTTCTTCCAACTTCTTCTCCTTCCTCTTCTTATTCTTCCTTATTATTATTACAGTTTTTCCCAAACGTTTACATGTATTATTATTATTATTATTATTATTATTTAATTAACCCATTTGCATTGGCGTTTAGTGAGCAGGGGAGCTCTGTGATGCATGGCTCTCTCACAAATATTCAAGCGGGGGTCGGAGGTCACCTTAGCGCCAACAATCTTTAGCCCCTGTAGCGACCGTGTGCTGGTGCCCACCCCACCCCCCCAGCAGAGCTAGAACACAACCGCTCACCAATGACATCCGAACCCTGCCACAATAACAAGGAAATATTCCCCAACCAGCGGGAGGAATGTGTCCTGATTAACGCGGTGCTCAGCGCCTGTCGGTTTCATAAAAATTATGCTTTTCATGCGACCGTAAATCATTGTTGTTTACGGCGCTCGGCAGCGTGCAGAGGTCACAGTGTGCCGTAACACCGAACTAATTCATCCTGCGACAATATCACCGCTCTCACGTCTGCGGCACAGTTGAAAAACTTGCGCTGTCTTTGCGCCGTTTTGCTTGGGGGTACTTATTGGATTCTTTTCCATCTCAAGGGGCCTAATAGACATAGCTAATCACTAAAATACTTAACCTTTAAGCACTCAAACCCCCAGCCATGCCATTGTTCACTTGATAAGCACCTCTACTCTCAGACCCCTGGTCCTCCAGAGGTCGTTTACCGTGAAAAGGCCCTTGTTTCAAGTAGTCATTCACTTCATATGGAGTGTGTGTCTTACAGTACTTATACATAATTGCCTGCAGCAATGGGTGTGTACAGTGTGTGTGTGTGTGTGTGTGTGTGTGTGAGAGAGACAGAGAGTGAGAGAGAGAGATAGAGAGATAGGGGGTGTGTGTGTGTGTGTGTGTGTGTGTGAGAGACAGAGAGTGAGAGAGAGAGATAGAGAGATAGGGTGTGTGTGTGTGTGTGTGTGTGTGTGAGAGAGACAGAGAGTGAGAGAGAGAGATAGAGAGATAGGGTGTGTGTGTGTGTGTGTGTGTGTGTGTGTAAGAGAGAATGAGAGAGAGAGTGTGTGCGTGTATGTGAGAGAGAGAGAGAATGCGTGTGTGTGTGTGCGTATGAGAGAGAGAGAGAGAGAATGAGAAAGAGAGTGTGTGTCTGTGTGTGTGTGTGTATGTGTGTGTGTGAGAGAGAGAGAGAGAGAGAGAGAGATAGGAAGTGTGTGTGTGTGTGTGTGTAAGAGTGAGAGAGCTGAGGAAGCATACACGCTACCGCATGCTCTGAACACATACACTCGTTGAGTTCTAGCCGCATATTTGCTTAATTATTTGTGTTTCTGTGCTACTCTTGTTACTCACCTCTATATAATAATGGCTCTTAATGTCTGAATTTATCCACGTGATGAAGCCCAGACATGTCTCTGTTGGTATGATTGGTTCATTAAAGAAATGAATCAGTAAAAAGGGGATTTCCATTTGTTTGTTTGTATGTTTGTTTGCTTTAACGTGGCTGCAATCACCAAATCAAAAAGTAAGACTTCTCTTTAGTCCAAATAAAATGTGAGGGGGGAGGGAGAGAGACAGAGGTGAGGCTGTGGTTTGGGGGGAAGGGGGGGGGGGGGGGGGGGGTGCTTGGGGTGCTGAATGCCTAATAATGTGTTATTACTGCTTCCAAGAGGAAAACGAATGTCTCCTGAGTGAATTCTCTGTCAATCTGACAGTATTACTCAGTGTTTAAGGAGAAGTGCTGGTGTGGAAGGTAATGTTATGGGTCCTCTGTGATGACAGTTTGGACAGAAGGGCTCTGCACTGACACATCACCTGGACCTGAAATGAGGGCCCACAGCCAGCTCCACGGGGAAGCACTATGTGTGTGTGTGTGTGTGTGTGTGTGTGTGTGTGTGTGTGTGCGTACATGCGTGCGCGCACACAGAGTGAAAACGGCGATCATTTCATCCTGTTATTGCTCCTCGGAGATAGTGAGCCAAGGCTGAGCCGTGGTGTTATATGTTCTGCAGAACCACCCAGCCAGCAGGTCCAGAGGAGCACTCCACTCCTCTGGAGATCTGGACTGGAACCAGCACACCCCGCCCAGTCCTTGGTCAGGGGTGCATGACCAATCTGCGTTAGGATTTCATGCCAACTTCTGCTCTTAATTATTTAATCATTTAAATAATTAAGATGGATTTGATGGACCTGTTTTTTTAATGTTTTTAAAAAAAAAAGTCTTGAGCTGCAGATGCATATCCATGGGGAATATGTTTTCCTCTGGTCCATAATAAGACTGAACCAGTGCTGGTACAGTATATACAACTGTTTAGAAAATTACCACCAGCCAGAATAATCGGTCGGACCAAAAGCCAGGAATGTACACGGCCCTTCAGATATTTGTGAACCAGCGCTGATTTTTGTTTCAGATTCAAATTCACTCTATTAAAATATCTTTCTACCTGAACCTGTACTCTCTCACCTACAATGTAGGCGCATATCATATGTCACGTATAAGGTATGAACTTCTGAACTAAGCATGCTGTAAGGTTGCCTGCTCTTTTGGACCCTTGGGAAAGTGAGAAACCTTTCAACAACACTAATGTATAAACCCTCTCTATTCCCTCCAAAAGGCAGTCAGCTAGGCTTTAAAAAGAAACTGCATTTTGAATCTGTAATCGGGCCTATTTTTAGCCACATGAAGGGTTGCGTTCATTTAATTATATGAAAGGGTCGTCAGACCGGCGTTTAAGTTTGGTTCCATCCATTTGGGAGGCCTTGATTGTCAGTTCTGTGTGAAAGAGCTGAGTTGGTCGGGCGAGTGAAAGGGGCGTGGGATTTCGGAACGGTGTAAGCCTGTAAGCAAGTGAGATCAGCTTTAAGTACAGGTGTGTCACAGGGAGAGTGGACGTCTGGCTGTGTGTGGCTGCGAGCGCGTTTGGCTGCCTCTTTCGCCACCTGTCTTTAACGTAACGCGAGCTCTGTTTTGGCAGAGGATTTATTTAATATGGGCTGTATTCGCGCTTACGCACTCCTCTCCCTGTTCAAACGCACAATGCTTCAGGTGGGTCGGTGAAAGCCGCAGGCTCGTGTGTATACACCACAGACCGTAGCATCTTAAAGCTTAGCGCTGATGAAACTGAGGGACATTCACAGCGGGGTTATCCACAGAGCTAAATGCCGGTCTTTGGATGCGCGGGACATTCTTGCGGGACACCAGCATTTGGAATTCAGTGGGGGACATTTGTGAGGGAGGGTGATAAGTGGGAATTGGAGGTCAATGTGGATCGACGTGGAGGTGGGGGGGGCTGGTTGAGATGGTGACTTGCATCAATTAAATGATCAAGACACCATTTGGGCCGCTTTATCAAAATAATTAGAGGCTGAGCTGCACTGACCACCGTCCCATCCGCAGGTGACGGAGCTGGCTTTATAACACAAAGCTTATAGGGGCAACAGCTGCTGTTACCTTGGCAAAACCCGCCAAAACCCTAAAGTGTTACAGCCCAGTAGCTAAATGGCTAATGTGCCAAATGTGAGCTGTGTAAGCTGTCCTAGATAAGGGTGGCTTATAAAGAAGTTTAATGTGATGTGCATTGCAGTGCTGCTGTGTGTCCAGGAATGGCCATCTGAGCAATGGAGGACAGGAACCTGTACAGCTCTGCTAATGTCATTAGCTGTGATGACCTGGTTCTTTCTGCAGCATTAGGATGCTGTACAGCAGCGCACTGACCAATCAGCTCATTCCCTGCAGCGGGCGGAGGCCGTTTGTGTTCCCTGCCCGGCGACAGAGCCTCCCGGATCTCTCCTCAGACCCCTCGCAGACGTATATCACTTCAAGTCTGAATATGCTTCGCATTTTTAAATCTAGTGTCTTGTTTTGTGATGTAGTTTATCATGTCTTAGCCTTAAAACTTAGCCATAGCTTACTTCAGGGGTCACCAATCTTATCCAGAAAGGGCCGCTGTGGCTGCAGGCTTTTGGTCCAACCAAGCAGTAACACACCTGTTTCTACTAATCGATTCTTAGCTATAGGATGTTGAGTAGTAGAATCAGGTGTGTTGCTGCTCGGTTGAAACAAAACCCTGCACCCACACCGGCCCTTTCTGGATTAACTTGAGGACCCCTGCTTTACTGCATTTACTAGACTCAATGTTCATGTCTATAGCTGTTACTTTATGATAGAAATGTGCTTTATCTGACCTGTTTGTAGTTTCTTCAGTGACGTCCTAATGTTGTCATACACCTACACCACCTACACAACAGTGTGCCGGCCCATTTGGCAGACGGCTAGTCCAGACAAAACGGGATGAGTGAATCCCTGAATTACTATGCCATGACTAAATGAGTGAATGAATGAACATGTGAGTAAATGAAAGAGCGAATGAGTAAACGAGTCAGTGAAACGAGTCGGTGAAAAACAGGCAATCCGATGAGTGAATGAATGAATGAATTTGAGTGTGGCTCTTGGGGGTACAGACTTGCTCTAATCATGGCCTTTTAGACAGTCATGACTGAAGGCCAGTGTCCACCCATGTGTCTCCCTCTCCAGTCTCCAGATATCGGGTTATTACCCTGTTTCCAACTGGACTTCCTCCTCATCAGGAATGAATGGCCCAACTGTGTAGCTGTTTTTAGAGACCTAACAGCGCCCTATAGAGAGGGATATTTATCTTTCTCATGGCAGTGGATTTATGCTCCCCTTCTGGCCCTCTGTAAACCCTGCCTGTGCCATGGAAAAACTGTGCAGGGGGGGTCAGATCAGGCCTCTGGGGGGGGGGGGGGGGGGCTCACTCCCTTACATACTGTGTGTGTGTCTGTGTGTGTGTATGTGTGTGTGTGTGTGTGTGTGTGTGTGTGTGTGTGTGTGTGTGTGTGCGTGTGTGTGTGTGTATGTGTGTGTGTGTGTGTGTGTGTGTGTGTGTGTGTGTGTATGTGTGTGTGTGTGTGTGTGTGTGTGTGTGTGTGTGTGTGTGTGTGTGTGTGTGTGTGTGTACATGTGCAATATACACGCATTAGGGTACCACTCTGTCATTCATTACTTAAGAGCACACCAATGCACACCACATGAAAAGTATTTTCGATATGAATACTAACAGCAGTATTATTATTATTATTATTATTATTATTATTATTAGTAGTAGTAGTAGTAGTAGTAGTAGTAGTAGCAATAGTAGTAGTATTAACATTGTTATATTATTATTAATATTATATACATTCATGAAGATGATTATGCTCATTATTATTATCATAATCCTGATCATATCCATGGTTATAATCATGATGATAATGATTGTGTCCATGCCGATTGTTCCCTCAGTAATCAGTATGTAGGGTATGGAGTGTGTGATATAAAAGGACGGTGAGGCTCGCTCACCTCGGTGCTCTCTGTGTCTCAACACTTAGCCATGAGTATTTGATGGTCTGGAGATGCTTTGAAGTCTGAAGCCCTTCTAGAATCTGCTGAAACACGTCTGGCGCTGAAGTCCAGCGGAGGGATGGGCCTGCCCCCTTTTCTCTGTGTGCTTTCCCAGAATCCTTTGCGTTTTCTCACGCCTTTCCTCTCTTCTAGCCCGTGTTGAGGAGATGCTGATTCCTACGCCGTAACGGAGTAACCTATGGCCCTTGAGGATCAAATACGTATGACCCGATTAAACTAGCATACATTCATAAGGATGCAAAAACTGCCACCCCAAATATAATTTTGAGATTTAGGAATAGGTTTTTTTTTTATTTTATTTTTTTTTTACATCAGTAATTCAGTGGGTACTCATTTTCAGGAGAGGTGGGGCCCTGCTCTTATAGCCTGAGGTAGGGACGTGACTACCCTGCTTCTGCATATGGACAATGTGTAAAACACAAGTAATGTACTGCAATTCACCCCTTATATATACAACTCTACTGAGCAAAGTAATTAAATTAATTTGCTTTACTTTTCTGTCTTAAAATTTATGGAAACTGAAATTTATTTAATTTAATTTTTTTGTCAGCTTGAGGTGACTTGAGGAACAGGTAATAATGCGTGGTAGGAGTAGTAGGTGCGAGATAAACTGAGGTGAAGTATTTGTATGTGGTGTTTCTGCATGCAGTAACCAGCAGTCACGCTCTTGAAGGAATGCTGGAGGGGGATGGTGGGGGGGTATGTCAGTGGGCATGCCTGAAAACATTTCCAGGCGGGTATTGAGATTTGCAAAAGTTTCACTTTTTTTTTTTTGCGCTGGAGGACTACATAATAACAGCTGAGTAAAATGCAAGTAACTGACAAAGCACCCATCAGCTGTAAATTACACCTAGCCCTCACCTTCAGGGGATTCCTAAACAAGACTAAACGCCTCATAAGAATCCCAAATGAGAGGAGGAGCGTGATTTATAGCCAGGGCGTTTCGACCAATCACGGTCAGGGACCCTGGGAGTTAGCGACGTATCCGTCAGGACGTATCATTTGCCCACCTACAGACATCTCCAAAAATCCTATTCATTCATTTGTTTATTTTGCAGATTCTTGTATCCTTCCGGACAATACTCAATTATTGATATTTCCAAAATGCATTGTGCTTGGGCACATATCCCAAGAGCATCGGCAAATAAGGGTGTGTGTACAGAATAGAAAAGTGCCCAGTGAGTACATTAGCATGTTTTACATATTATCCATTTATACAGCTGGATATATACTGAAGCGATTCAGGTTGGGTACCTTGCTCAAGGGTACAACGGAAGTGTCCTACCTGGGAATTGAACCTGCAACCTTTTGGTTACAAGGCCAGTTCCTTAAGCATTATACTACACTTCCGCCTAACAGCTGTAACAGCAGATCTTAACTATGCAGTGGAAGCAGGTATGAGGTAATCTTAGTTTATGAACGGTGGCCAGTGCCTCTAGACACACCGCTCCTCAAGGCACTGGTCTTTCACCCTCACCAAATCATTCACAGGCCAACCAAGCCTGTCTCCAACCCCAAGCCAATGGGGGGTGAGGGAGGGAAGAAGTCATCCCGCAGTGCACCCCCGCACCCCCGCAGAAAAGGAAAAGGTGTCGGCAGAAGTCTTTCCCTCTCCGCTCTCAGCGCGGCCTGGGGCCGCTGCTTCTTCAAATTCTTCCTACTTAAAGGCCGCAGTACACTGAATGGCCAGTGCTCTTCCTACTTAAAGGCCGCAGTACACTGAATGGCCAGTGCTCTTCCTACTTAAAGGCCGCAGTACACTGAATGGCCAGTACAAACCTTTCTTTCCCAAAGGGGCCCTCATAAGGGGTAACTTGGGAAATAAAGATTTTTTTCCTAAACCTGGGGCCGCTGCTTCTCCGGGTGAACCAAAGGGACACGGTCAGTGGCGCCCGTGACTCACGCCATCTCAATCTCCCGCCTCTCAATCTCGGTCGCAGGGGAGCCTATCTCAGCATACGATGGATTGTCAACCTGTCCAGGGTGTATTCCGGCCTCTTGCCCAACGTATGCTGAGATAGGCTCCCCTGCGACCGAGATTGAGAGGCGGGAGATTGAGATGGCGTGAGTCACGGTCAGTGGCGCCCGTGACTCACGCCATCTCAATCTCCCGCCTCTCAATCTCGGTCGCAGGGGAGCCTATCTCAGCATACGTTGGGCAAGAGGCCGGAATACACCCTGGACAGGTTGACAATCCATCGTAGGGTATACACACACACACACACACACACCATTCACTCACGAACTCATACCTATGGGCAATTTAGAGTCTCCAATTAGTCTAACCTGCATGTCTTTGGACTGAGGGAGGAAACCGGAGTACCCGGAGGAAACCCACGCGGACACGTGGAGAACAAACTCCGCGCAGAAAGGCCCTCGGCCGGGATTCAAACTCAGTGTGCTGTGAGGCGACAACGCTAGCCACTGCACCGCCATGCCGCCCCACCTTATTTATTTATTTATTTATTTATGTATGTATTTAATCCCTGCGTAATTACAGAAACCTGGGTTGAGTTCACTTGTTTGCATTGCGGGGAATTATCGGGTAGCCGTGCAAAAACACGCAAACACACACAGAAAAACAACGAGAACTGCAGTCGGGAACATTCAGTACCATATTGCTGTTTGGCAGAACAAAAAAGACAAACTCAACAATATCTTCTTTCTTCTTCCCCTAGGGTTCGTACTCTGACAAACTTTTCGGCATCTGCCCTTGCATCACCACAAAGCACAGTGCCTTCGACAAAAAAAAATGCGAACCAAGAAGAGATTTCATTCGTTTGTGTCTCCGTGGTACAAGTTTTTCAAACAGTGGCTTTGTTTGATATCTTTAAGGATGTGCGTTCGCGGTATTGCGGTCCGAAGCAACACAGGGTCACTTGTCCTTCTGGAACAAGGGTCTGTGTACAGAAAACAAAAGGCAATTGTACCAGTGAGCATAAAGACAAGGCTGGAGAAACACATGTGACACATCGCTTTAAATGAAACACTTTCATTTCTGTGGCAGGAATTAGATAATGAGCATTTGTGTTCCAATTTAATATTTCCTTCTCCGTTCTGGTCTGGTCTGTTATAGCTCCACTGGGTTGCATAATGGTTGTATTCTGGTTGTTGTTTTTCCATGTTTTGCCTGATTTGGGTTTTCGCTCTCTCATCCACACAGCCTTAGTTCACAGTGCCACGTTCCGTGTCCTTACTAATGTTTCCTACATACAGTATGTTCAGTAAGCTACATGATTACTTGTATCCGTTCGAGTTTCTGTATGCACTGGAATGCAGCTGTGAGCAAAGGAATGTATTTTGGCCCCACCTATGATGAGCAAAATGAAGAAATGAGAGTTAAAGTAGTGCTTGGTAGAGTAAATACCTTTCCCACAGTTACTGTAACCCTGACATGGGATTATCTCTTCCCTGAATGGCTAAACTGGGGTCTGGGGACCCTCAGGTGATTCTTGGCAACATGGGAAAAAAATGTTGCGTTAGAGGCATTAGACTGTTAGCCGTTAGTTCATGCTGTGTGCTATGTTCACACAAGTTCTCGGTCGATATGCCACACCTTTGAGTTATAGTAAATATTATAACAAATATTTATGAACAAATCAGGTCTTTTATCCGTGAAAAAAAACTACGAGAGTTTTTTCCTTCTCTCTGAATATTGCAATTCAGAACTAATTTTCATGAAAAGGGAACATCTAGGCAAAAGATATTCATCAAAACCACGATGAAAAAACTGTAACTTGGGATATAATGGCTATTTCCAATAGGTTGCGAAGACAATATAATTATTGTTTTGACAATTTGTTGGGTGTCCAGATGTTCCATGAAAATGACACTTTTATATGCAATTCTACCTGTATTTACCAGAGGAGACCCTGAAAAGCAATGATCCTTCCGTTACCTTCAGCGAGTGGTACTGTAGAACCTGCACAACATGCTTTTTTAATCCAATCATTGTTTCTGTAACTTCTTTCTCTTCTTATAAAAAAGGAATTCTGTGAATTCCTGCTGGAGGGGTTTAGGTTAACGCTAACAAACAACATGAAGGAGGCCAGGCAAGGAGCCTCTGTCTAATCACAGAATAGCGATTCTCCCACACACACACACACACCCCTTCCAATTGCAATGCTCAGCTGAAAACACATGCCACTCTGTGCTTGTGTTCATCTTCCTCCCTGTAAGTAGGTCAAGGCTGGCCTCTGAACTGTTCCAGGCCCCAAATCTACTGCTGCTGCGTCGTGTTTCCTGTGATGTTCCTCATCCTTATTTTAGCTTGGCTCAATTTTGAAATGCGTTTAAATATACATAAAATACACATAAATATACAATACATAATAAATAAAAGCTCCTTATGTCAATCAGTCAAAAGATGGGTGTCATAATTCAAAGGATAGCTACTGTTTTTGTTATTTTTCTCTCTGGTCTGCCCTACTCTTTCGCTCTCTCTCTCTCTCTCTCTCCTCTCCTTCTGCCTCTCTCGCTCTCTCTCTGTCTCTCTCTCTCTCTCTCTTTCTCTCTCTCTCTCTCCTCTCTCTCTCTCTCTCTCTCTCTCTCTCTCTTTTGTCCTCAGTGTTGGGTCTTTCAGTCTCGTTCTGTTGCGTCTTTCATCTTTCAGGTTCGCATGGATGTAGCCTCACCTGACAGACGAGTTGTCTGTGTGAGAGCACAGGGTCAGTGCTCACTGGGGGTTTTCTCCTCTGGTCAGAGGTCAGAGTTCAAAGGGGTGGTGGGGCAGGGGGGAACGTGCAATGGCATCGGTCTTCGCAACCACGAGAGACTGACTGGACATCTGGCCTCTCCTGGAGAATTCACAAGGCCCCTGTGATAGCTGGACCTCTTCTGTTCCACTGGCTCTGTTGTCAAACACCCCCAGTGCCGTGTTTGAGCAACATAAACACCATTACTCGACCTTAGAGCCATCATTTGTTTCAGTCGTCCTCAACCCTGGTCCTAGAGAGTGGCTGTCTCTCCTGCTTTTCGTTGTAATTCAGAGCTTATCTGGTCAATGAAAGCTCTTGATTACAGAGTTAACTCACCTCACCTGGTTTCTTGGATCTGAACTGAACTGTTGATTTCAAGGAGAAAGCAAAAACCTGTGGTAGGTAGCCCTGGCACTGAAGCGATGTTTTGTTTGCGAGTTCCTGAGTACTATGAACACACGACCACAGGCATTAATACAATATGTTAGCTCTGCAATTATGTGATTAAGAGCTTGGGTGGTACAAAAACAAGGAGAATCCCCACCGCTTTGGGCTTTTTTGAATCCCATGTTGTAACAGGATGGTACTGGGGACTGCTGTCACCTAGGGCGGGATTACATTCATGTTTTTGTTTATGTGCTATATCTTCCTGAGATCCGGCAGACAGAAAGTTTAAGTATTGATATCTTTTGACATAATACTGGTGTTTTGGATGACAAAAACAAGTTGCAGTGAAAATATTTTCTAAAATATTATTTATTTTGTTTTTATTGAATCACTTGTAGTGTAGGTTAGCATAGTATAGAATATGCATGGTTCTTGAGATTAAGACCAGAGACTCATGTCCCCTATAGGAGACAAAAATGAATTGCTGGGTCTTAGGGGGTTACGACTCACCTTTTGACACTTGAACATTTGAGGAAATAATCACACATTCACACTCTTTCCTGCACGTCCGTGTAGATGTTAAACCAGCCTCACTGGAGATGTTGGTTTCAGGTGGGGGGAGGGGAGGGGAGGGAGAGGGGGGGGGCACTGTTGACTGAGGAGATACCAGAACAAACCAAAAGTGCATATTTTCACGGGCTCATATTAATGAGTGTATGATTTATTTGGAAGAAAGAGACGATGACACATGTCTGGCAGGCGAAGAGCCCAATTCTCCCTGGCTCAAATCTGAATATACCCCACAGCTCTTCATAATTCTGTCAGAAAGGCATTCCACCAGGATTTTTATACGATAGCCAAAATGTAAATAACGCGATTGCGCCCAGTCTCCTTGAGGCTGAGAACTGAGAGATTGAGACTGTTGAGAATGTTCTGGCGCTGTTATCGGGTTCTCTCTTCTGCTTTAACATAAATGGGCTGCCTGGGCCCGGTTGATGGTATGCTGCTGTGCTTCCGCATGAAAACAAGGCCCAAATGTTGGAATGTGTTCATCTGATGAGCTTCAAACGAGGCTGTGTTCCCTTTCACAAGCTAAACAGCTATTCAGTTGAATCGTTCATGCTACGGTTTAAACGAACGATACCGATATGGATCCAGGAGTTTGAAATGAGCATGGATTCTCACGACGTGTTCATATTATTTTTTTAAATCTTTTTTTATTGCTAATTGAGGTCACAGAAAGACCGATGTGTCTTCTCTGACTGTTGGCTCCTGTTACATCAGGTGGCTGGCATCTCTTTCCATCGTCTTCGTCTATTACGCACCAATATGAATTGTACCCCACAAAAGAGTTTCTGACTTTCTCAGTGATTTAAAGACCAATAAGAAATAATAAAAAAAAAGCAGCTCTGGGTTCTGGTGAATTCATATAAATACAGTTTGTTTAGTATTACAAGAGAAAAAATGTTGGTGGTTTCCTGACTAGACTTTGTTTTTATATGCCCCTTAAAAAAATGTATCACACTCTTTTTACATTCAGTCCATTAGTGTGTTCCTGGGGGATGGGAAGGTGGGTATTATAGGGCTTATAAAGAATGTGCATGGAATTGTCTGATTATGTGAACAACCACTAAAGGGGATGGCATTCTCTCTCTCTCTCTCTCTCTCTCTCTCTCTCTCTCTCTCTCTCTCTCTCTCTCTCTCTCTCTCTCTCTCTCTCTCTTTCTATCACTCTCTCTCTTTCTCTCTCTCTGACTCTCCTTCCATTTTCTGCCTATAAATAATTGCACTTTAAAGGATAAAAGCCTGTAACAAATGCAATTGAATTTGCATTTACAAATAAAATTTCATACCCCCCTTCCAAAATGTATAAGCAACAAACAATGAACAAGTGTTCATGTGAAAAGTTATTTTATTTTTTATTTGGGGGGGGGGGGGGGGGGGGGTTGTCATTTGATTTCTGTGTTTTTAGTTGGGATCTCAGGGCTTTGTGAGTTTTCCTTGAGGTCGCAAAACACAGCGACTTAAATAAAATAACCTCAAAAATCTCTCTCTCTCTCTCTCTCTTCTCTCTCTCTCTCAAATTCTAATTCAATTCAAATGTGCTTTATTTGCATGACAAGTAAACTTGTGTTGCACAAGCATTGATACATAAATGACAGACGATAAACACCCCCCATACCCAAGAAGGATGAGAGAAAAAAACTAAACATGAGCAACAACCCCCCCCCCCCCACCAAAACACATTTAGTACTATAATGTAATACATATTACATATAAACCCTGGCAGTATTAAAAAGAACACACATGACTATTTACTATTTAAATTATTCCACACCCTCTCTTAAATGATGGCAGGCAGAGACGTAATGAGCTGCCAGTTCTATTGTGGCATCCTCTTCTCCCAGAACTACTTTTAATTTATTTGATTCTGATTGGTATTCAAATTGGTGAATTTGTGCATTGAATTTGGAAAAATATTGGCTTCGAATTAATAGGTACCTGGGGCAGTAGAACAGTAGTAGTAGTACTCTCTCTCTCTCTCTCTCTCTCTCTCTCTCTCTCTCTCTCTCTCTCTCTCTCTCTCTCTCTCTCTCTCTCTCTCTGAATGATCTCAACTCAAAACTCCCCTCCATCTGTGACTAATGTTAAAAATATGAGCTGTGAGTCTTTCCAGCTCATTCACTGTTTCTGTGGGTTTTTTTTATCAGCTACTGTGAAGAATATTTTTGCATGTCAGTTTGTCAGCCTGAAATCATCAATCATATTCCATTTTTCATAAATTCTACAGTCTGTACATATGTAACCCAAGAGATGCTGCTCCTACCCAAAGGACGTGGGACATATGTGTGCATATGTACGTATGTCTACTCTATAATATATCACATCTGATTATACAGATTGGCCTGTTGTAACAGCATTTCACATCTGCTAAGTAGCTTTTACATCACTAAAAATGATTACTTGTTTTCATATCTTTCTTACAGTTGAAGTGGTTTTAAAAAATGAATACCACCAATATAAGAAAACTTTGCAATGGATCGTGCACTTTAAGATCGTATTCATAACATGCATGCATACCATATTTAAAGTCTTTTTTGTGATATATCTTTTATCATATCTTTTTTTTGTCATGCTAATTTAGTTTTTTTTTTTTTTTGCCAACATCTGCGTTAGGTTTGCTTTGGTTATCAGCAGAGACAGGAAATAGAAGCTTGAAATGATCAAGGGAAGAATGGGAAGAGACACAAAAGCTCATTGTTCCTTTATTTAAAGAGGCAATCTTTAGCCTCTTCCCTGCATACGTGGTTTAAGGTCAACCTGACCGCCCCATTGAACATTTTGTTTCAGAATGAAGGTACGAAGAGCCTATTTCTTCTGGTCCCATGCTGTTAAACCAATTTCCCCTGAGCATGGAGCGGCCTGTTGGTCATGGTGCTCGAGTTCCTCCTCAAACCAGTGCAATGTGTCTTCCCTGCCCGAGGGCAACGTGAAGATTTGTTTTTGAGAAAGGGCTCAGAGGGGAATGGAAACCCACACAGTGAGGCGCACGTGCCGATGTGCACACGTGCCAGAATCCTATGGTCCTGCAACAAATTCTCCAAATCTTCGTTCAATTGAACACAGCAGGAGTAATGGGTACAGCCAGTCTGCGCGGTTTCAGATAATGCCGACCTCACGCTACACGACTTTTAAATCTTCTCGCAATCCCGTCCAAGGAGAGCGGCTCACATCTAACGACTGTCGAATGACTTCCAATTCATCTTGCCTCGCTTATTCGTAATGCAACAACCCTGTGAAACAGGCCTAGCGTGTGCTAAAAGTGCTGAAGGCGCACACACACACATGTCCGTGTAACTCAAGGGAGCGGTTGTCCCGTGTAACACCTGTACCATGACGATGCCTGGGGGCCCGGGGGTAGTGTGCAAAGCGTCCCGCATCACCGGGTCCACATAACTCCGGCTCTGTCCATCTCCATACTCTGCGGGAGGCCGGCCTCTCTCCTGCGGCTGTATGAAGCTGCGGGGTTTCTTTCATCACTGAACTGTGTTCATCTCCACTCTTCTCATTCTTCTTCTTCTTCTCTACTTCTCCGTGCTGCTGCTAATGCTGTCACAGCTGGTCACGACCGCGACACCGGTGACGAGGATGATAGTGTTCATGATGATGCTCATGTCAATAATGGTGAAGCTGAGGATGATGATGATAATGGTTCCGATGATGCTGATAGTGATAATGGTAACAGTAATGATGACGTTGATAATGTGAATGACGATGATGTTAATAATGACAATGGCGATATTAATAATTATGAATATTAAGATTCTGCAATTATAATCCTAAAAGCAATGATGATGTTAATGATAGTGTAGTGCTGATTATGATGATGATGGTGGTGGTGGTGATAAAGTGTAGGGCTGCATAAGATGTACAGTACCAGTCAAAAGTTTGGACACACCTACTCGTAGAAAGTTTTTTTTTTCGTTATTTTTACTGTTTTCCACATGTTAGAATAGTAAAGACATGAACACTATCAGATAACACAAATGGAATTATGCAAAGACCCAAATAAAACAAATAAAAAACGTCTTATATTTTAGATTCTTCAAAGTAGCCACCCTTTGCCTTGATAACAGCTTTGCACATTCTACCTGGAAATAAGGTATCAAGAGTCTTTCGATATCCTTTTATACAGAGTCATGATAGCATCACCTGTTTACCTGTGGAATACCTATTTACCACAGAAGATGGTTGAGAGAATGGCAAGAATGTGCAAAGCCGTTATCAAGGCAAAGGGTGGCTACTTTGAAGAATCTAAAATATAACACTTTTTTGATTTGTTTGCATAATTTAATGTGTTATCTCATTGTTTTGATGACTTTACTATTCTAAAATGTGGAAAACAATAAAGAAAACTTTAAAAAACCTATGAGTAGGTGTGTCCAAACTTTTGACTGGTACTGTAGATAAAATTATGATCCCGTTTGCAGTGAATATGAAAGTTGTGACAGTGATCATATGTGTATGCCATGTGCCATGATAAAGCACAGCGGTTTTGCTCCTATCTGCTGTTTTTTAAAATTTTATTTCAAACCTGTACCATAGAAACATGCCAGAGATCTTCTCATCTCTAAACTGTACCGTAGAAATATGTCTATAACTTGTTCTATGGTAACACAGCTAAGTAACACATCTTACCTCACAGGTAAATAACCTGGGCCGCAGGAACACGTGCGTGGATGTCCTCATGTCTTTCCTAAAAGGCTGACATGTGTAAAAGTCAACTTAGCGTGCTCTTTATCGTATCGTATCCCCAGACACTGGTCGCGTAGCACGTACGTTTTGTTGTGTTTAAGGATGAGATATCAATGACACACAAGGTGTCCGACCACCACGCAATAAACGAGGAATGCAAATGTCTGACCGATGTCTGGTCATGGCCCTGGAGGCTGTGTGATTCCTAACGTGTTACCGAACGCCTTCCAAAAACTGTAGCGCCAGTGTCATGTGATTAATTAGATGTCGATGCGAGCTCTCGTACTGGGAGACACATGACGAGGCTACGGCAGAGAGCTAGGTTTGTGAAAGGGGGTGGGGGGGGTGGGGGGTTGTTTGGGTTCCTGTACAAACATGGCCAACATTTACCAGAGCAACACGTGAGCTGCTTTATGTTGGCCTACTTGTGCAGCTCGATAGCACATGCTACTCATAAAAAGATCACCCCCCCCCCACCTCTTACCTTCATGGGATTGGGGGAGGAGAGGCGTACTAAGGGGGGGGGGGTCTGAGACTTTGTGGATTCTGCCAGCGTCTCAGTTCCGTGGGGATCGGGCAGATTTAGAGCATGTGGTAAATCTTTTCATCTCTGATGGTCTGTTCTAGATAACCTGCTTTGACCGCTTTCGATCAGCCTCGAGAGTTAAACCGCGCTGATCCCGTGGCCTCACAAAATCCAGGCTCCCCATCAGCCGGGCCTGTGAACTGAATTTAACTTTTTTCTCTGAATTTAAGTCCTTTTCTCTGTTAAATTTAGCCAATCAAAAGAAAGGTTTGCTTGCATTTTACTTGACATTTTCTGTGTTGCACAAATCGAACATGAAAGGAAAATGGACCTTTTTGAGATAAATGTTTCTTTGCTTATCTATTACAGAAATGAACAGGGGCTGTACCTTTAACTTAGTACAACACCAGATAGGTAGGTCAAAATGAAAATGCATTTTGAGCGGCACATGCACACTGATGCACCAAGATATTATTTCTATTTACCAGGATACAAGGTACACCCTTATGGAAAAAGAATATACTGCAGTATATTGTAAATATATCAAAATTATCTTCACAATATATTTAAAATATACTGCAGTAGATGACATTTCCATAAGGGAAGGTGCCCAGCACTGAAAAATAAACCCAGGAAAAGCGCTTGGAAAGACTACCACAAATCTGCCTTCTAAGAGCCATTGGCTGAGTCTGTACCGCAGTTGGCCTGGTTAAATACTTTACCGGGGCTTTTATTGAAGGGGCTTGCACCAATGGCATGCTAACACTGCCAGGGTCAAAGGGGCATGACCAGAGGAAGCACTCCTTCCTGTCCATCATTCCACTGTCCATGTGTGGAACATTCTGTTAAAAAAACAGACTTCAGTTACCAATGTAACTTTATTAAGAGAGTTTTTTAAGTGTCTAAAAGACTGTTGGGGGGGTTCCTGTAAATGGCTACGATGCCCCGCTCTATGCTCTGCTCTCTATTTTTGATGTTCTACTTAACAATCTTACTGGACAAAACATCTGCTAATGATTACAAAAAGGCTAGCTGGGAGGAGTGTCGAGGCATCTGCCTATGGAAGAAATAATGCATTCGTGTGCATGCGTGTGCGTAGAGATGCGCGCACACGCATCTTTGTTTATGCACAATCCCCCAAACTTTTATTCTGCAGATATTGCTTCATGACCAACCGCAGCTGAATGTTAATGAGTTTAAGGAATATGCTAAAAAAAGCTGTTCATTATTGTAATGCCTGTGGCCACTTTGAATACATAATGCAGGCGCTGGCCGGTGGACCTGCCTTGGGCCTGTTTATCTGTGCCGCCCGCCTGTGTTTACATGTTAAAGAGGAGATATAATCGCCGAGTCACTGAACTCTCACATGACCAGAGCATTCTGCCCAGGGGCTTAGCCCATGGCTACCCCATTACTGTAATGGAAGCTAATGCACAGATTTTACCCCTGTCCCCAGCCACCCCTATTACCCACTGCGTTGAACATTAGCACACTCTCTGATATTCACCATGCTCATTCATATTCCTTATGTTTCCCATAATCAACCTTCTGAGAAAGCCCTGTTGGTCCTTTTGTAATTGCCATGAGATCGTATGATGAATTCGCAACTTCACTTTGTAAACAGGGGCGCATACTGTGGGCCATCGAGGGACAGAACTGACAGGCGTGTACTGTGGAGTTTCCCTTTTCCTTGTTGGCAGGAGGTACTCTAAAAAATTTACTTTCTCTAAAACTCTAGAAGTTAACTTTCTGATCATTTAAAAAATTATTTGAATTTTAGCATGAGGTTCTGTCTGTTGTTAAGCTCACTCTGCTTGAGAATAGACAAAGGATATCTTTATGAAAACCTCTTGAACTCTGTAACAAACTTGCATCCCATAAAATACACAACATTAACCCGTTGTGCAAAACCAATAACATATCGAGGACTCTCGTCTATGTTGGTGCTATCCAAAAAGCTGGTCGAGGCGCTCTGTATGAATGGCTATTTATTGCACTTCTGCTTATCTGCATAGCTGCTCATTGTTATTTGTCGTCCTTGCTGGGCAGCCGGCTAGCTCAGATCAGGCTGATAACGCAAGGCTTTTCCCTCCTCTCTTTCACTGTCCGATCACCAGATAAACACTGCAATGGAAGAAGGGTGGGGGTGAGAGAGAGAGAGATAGGGAGAGAGAGAGAGGAGAGAGAGAGAGAGAGAGAGAGAGAGAGAGAGAGAGAGAGAGAGAGAGAGAGAGAGAGAGAGAGAGAGCACATTTTTAATGTTCTTTCTTTTTTACATATTGTTATTAGGCTACTATACAAATTATTGTTACCATTGTTGATGTCGTCAATGTAGCCTACCATATCAATGCAACCAAAAGACAGGCAATGACCGACGTATAAAATACATTCCAAGTTTGAACACTGCAGCAGGATATAAAATATAATAACCATTCATGCAGTTAGTCTTTATATTGATTGATTTATTTGCTCAATGCATGATTCTATTTACCTGTATAGTCTACACTTACTATTTCTAAACATGTAGAATATCTTATTAATTTACACATATCCCAGCAAACAGTGGACGTCCTAGGGAGGTACCATTTTAGTCATCTCAAAGTTATGATGTGACTTTCCCTATAGGGATGTCCTAAAAACATTACTAGGACGTTATTAAAGTCCTAGGAAGGTCACTGTTTGGTTACAATATGACATTTAATTTGAATTTTTCGGGGACGTTCAAGCAACGTCCCTATCCAGCTATGATATGACGTTGTGCTCATAACATTCATGGGACATTCGGGGACGTTCCTTCAACGTCTGTTACTGGTGACAATATAACGTCATGTACTGAATGTCTGGGGGACGTCACTAGAACGTCCTGGGAACGTTCTCTGTGACCTCCACGTAACATTTAGAAAACCCTACAAAAAGACGTCAAGGCGACGTCCTGGTGACATTTCCAGACGTGCAGGGGACGTCCCGAGGGCCTAATTTTGTTAGCTGGGATGCTGTTGTATATCTGTTTATTTTTGGGCAGTGACAGCCATATAAGTGTCCGCAAGTTAACCCTGTGCAAACCTTGAGCAGGACTCCAGGCGCCTCGCGATCAGCAGCAGTGCTGACTGTGTAGCCTACACACAGGCGCTAAGTGAAAACATACAGCGCGTTCTTCAGATAAGGAGATTAGATGCTAGCGCAGGTATTCCGTATCAGCGTCTGGTCCGTTGTGGATCTGTATTCGCTGATTACCCCACGCGCCGATCATATGATCCCATTTGAAGTTTTAACACTGTTGCGTCCTCTGGTCTAAACGCACAGTCTAAACGCGCATATAGCTACATGTTTCGACGAACTTAATTATTTCTGTTTATTTGATTTTTTTCCATCTTCGTGCATTCTACAGCACAGGTTACATTCAGTGCAAATTCTGTAAAATCTCCTGTTCAGTACATTTGGTCCCTATTGAACTATAAAAATTCTTTTGGAGTTAATTTTCTGTTGGAGATGATTTAGTTGTGTTTGCTATTAGGATATAGTTATGGTGGTGATGCTGGGATGATTTCTATGCACTAGTACTAAAGTGATTGGTATTTGTTAACGGCTTGTAAAATTTGTTTAACGTCACCCTTTCACTCAAATGCAGCAGAGTAATAAAAATGTCCTGTGAGAAAGGTGTAGCCTAGATAGCTGGCAAAAGACAGTGTCCCGTGCGCTACGTGTAGGAGCTTGCTTGAGCCAGGGAGGTTCATTACCATAGCAGACGGCTATTCTTTGTGTAGTAGCCTACTATTCAGAGCATCGCGTCCCGTTGGGTGCACCTTTGTTGCGCCCTTATTAATGGGTTTCTAATGATATGCTAACATTCTGCCTTAACTTAATTGCTATCCAAAGTAGCACAAATGGCCCAACATTATTGAAGTGAGAATCGGTCTAAATTCACTTTCACTTTTGTAGATTCGATCAGGTCTTCTTAAATTAGGCTAGCATTTATTTAAAAATAAAATGGTACACGATTGTCTCCAGTAATGAAAGTTATTCTCTTTAGTTTGTATCAATACCACCACATGGACTTTATCTAAATTTGGCAATATTTAAACATTGCTTTTAAAGGGGAACCCGTTTTAGTGTTAAACACAGTCAACGTTAAGCACAGAGTAACTGGAAATTATCGGCAATTTCAAACACTTGTTCGTTTGAAGTAACATGTATTTTTGTTTTAAGAATAGCTCGTTGTTTGTGCAGTATATAGCTACATGAACGTGAGTATGGTCGCAATTGCTGTTCTTACTGTACACTGCCTGACGGACGCACTGGAGCGAGCAGGAGGAGGTCGCTGTCTCCCGTGCACCAGGTGGGTTGTTGGTTTCGCCCGAAGGCAGGAGGTGTGGCTTAGGTCTATCCCTAACCCTTGAGTCGTTCGCCTGCGTACACATTCCTTTCTAAGAAATTGGTATGAGCGCACGAGTAGTTTGCTAGTGTGACCGGAGGTTCTGGTGTACGACCTAATGTCATGGATTTATCAAATGGCATAAAAATTCCGCGGACTCGGGGGGCTCGTAGTCTGATGTGTATTTCATTTATTTATTGTGTTATTTTATTTCATGCAACTTTTATATCCGCAAACTGTCCAGATATGCCGGAAGAACGATTCTCTTGAATGGAATAAAGCGCTGTGGACTAGCATATTTTACTACAAACTGGAGTTGGTCTTCACAGAAAACCCGCGCGTTTAAAATTCCTAAAATGATCCTTACTCGTAAGTACCTTGTCTCATCAACTCTATTATTGCACATGTATAGGCTGATTTTTTCTTTTCTTTTACAATTTAGCAGTGCGGTTTATTTTTCAATAGACTGGTGTAACTGCTTGATTGACTTTTGATTTTTTTTCCCCCCCATCAACTTTTCTTATATTTTACATTTTTATGATAGATTTATATTGGAGTAGATTAAGACTGTCACAAACACTTGAAACTTTTTGTGAACCTAAAGCAACTTAAATTAGCTTGTGAGCAGTGTTTTGGACAGTATGTCGCCGATCGCTACCGCTGGGTCTACAGCGATCGGCTGATAGTTAAGTTTAAGGGGGGCGCGCCTGCCCTACAGAGAGAGCTATCCACAACATGCGCTCTTTCGCCGCTCACATCACATCTATGTTAATATGACAGAGAAGGAACGAAAACATCACCTCAAAAGGGCCCACTTTTTTGGAGGGGTGTAGTATATGATTACAGAACTTGCATGTGCAAGATCTTACTACACTGTATTGGTTAAGGTGTCCTAGCCACAGCTCGTGCGTATCTTGTTCGTTGTATTGATTGATTGGTTGGATTGTTCAATATATGGTTTTGATATATCCCAGCAGTTTAAATTTTGCTATGCAGTTTAGTGTCTGAATGTTCTACAGGTTGGAAACAACAAAAGCTCCCTTATGTCAATGTTTTGTGAGTTTTAACAGATCTACATTATTTGTCTACCATGTTAGAAACATATTGTACCTGAGGTGCAATGTCCTTCATTAAATTATGAATAGTTGCTTTGAAAAGTTGCGTCAAACATTTGCACAATTGTTCTTTAAAGTTTTGTTATCACCATGTTTTTGAAAACTTAGGAGAATCACTAAAAGACATTCAAAATGTCCTGTTTGAGCTGCTCTGAACCACATCAGTCTCCTGCGTTTGGTGCATTTTATTCCCAATAACTGACACAGCCACAGTAACCAAGGTCCTCTTCTCTGAAGCGTGGAAAAGTTGCCTCAAGAAGTTGCCCTGTTTGTTCCACACTGTCTTGTAGTCACCGTCCAGGCTATACAGTGGCCTCGGCTTTGGTGGCTGTTAATTGGCGTGGAGGACCCTGGAGAGTGAGAAAGAATCCAGGCCCCACGGTGTCTCCTGTGACATCACCTGCATGGGCAATAGCTTTGATCTCCCATTAGACTATGGGGAGACACCTCCTGCTGGCTGTCTGCGCTGTGGTGACAGGACCAGCGAGACGGGGAGGAGGCGTGGCGTGGCATTTAAGAAACCTGGCCCTTAAGCCTCCACAGGGTCTCAGGTTTGAGTTCCAGTTTGGCCAATTGTACGCCTGGAATGCTGAATCACTTCCTGGGAGTAGTTTAAGTAAACGGGGTACATAAATGAGTAATATTTTAAGAACAGAATGTTTCCCATGACAATGTTGAATCCTGGACTGTAATACAGTGTGATTATTAAACATAACAGGGTTTAGTTGAGATTAGATCTCTTTTTGTTCTGTTGCACATGTAAGTTTCCCTTGCGTAAGACTCACATCCCTATTTGGAAGTCACACATTTGAAAACAGCATCCAATACTGAACACGTAAAGAGACTTTTATGAGCGGAAGTAAAGCGTAGCTTTCTTGCCTTCCCCTGTGCCGTGTAGTGATCAGTACGCAGAAGCAGGGTGGAGCACAAGGAGCATTCAGACAGCGCTGTTGGGTTCTGGTGGAGGGGACCTCTGTGTTTTTCTCTCATATTTATCCGGAACGTTTTTTTATGACCGCCCCCAAAAGCCTCGCCTGGAATGAAGTGTCCAGATGGTTTCAGCTTCATTTGCCCACCGTGTCTCTTCCCCAGACAATACCGGCAGCAGACAGCCCCCCGCTCTGCAGAGCTGGGCCCTTAGGCGGTTCGCTGGGTCAGTTGGAAGTGCTTGGTACGTAACGGTGAGGTTAGGACTGGGGTCGAGGTTAGCTGATCCCGGGTCAGCGTATGGGGAGGGTGATTAGTACGCGGGAGTGTAAATCTGTCAGCGGTGTGAAAAGAGCAAAGGAGAGGTGCATTCAGCGACTCCATCTGGGCTGCCAGACCGTTTCTGGTGCTCGTGTGATTGGTGGAGATTGGCGCTTGGCTGTTGCTGGTTGCTGCCTGGTGCCTACCAGTGTGCCCTGTCGATGCCTGGTTTTTTGGCCCTGAATGGACAAAGCGAGGAAAATCCTGCCCCTCCTTTCACACACACACACACACACACACACACACACACACACACACACACACACACACACACACACACACATGCAAACATGTACGCACACACACGCACGCACGCACACACACACACACACACACACACATGCAAACATGTACGCACACACATACGCAAGTAACACACACACACACATGTACGCACATACACACACACACACACGCACAAACACCAAGGGTCGATTCTCATTTTGATTTAAAAAAAAAGGAGCGAATGTCCTGTTGTGTCTTGCTGCTGCCGGGATTCTCTCTCTGCTCTATGGCAAATTGTACTCCGCCGGGCAGAACTGCAGAACGTCCAGTATTCCTGAACCAAAATTCGGACCCACCCTGAACCCTGAGGATGCATGAGCTACAGAAATCTGGCATGGGCGGTTGGGCACACAAACACACATACTTCCGTTTGGGAGCAGTTTTTCTGCTTTTTTTCTCAATGAATCTCCATGTAACACCCCCACCCACCCACCCGCCAACTCTGCCTCACCCACCCCCACCCTCCATCAATTTATTTATATTCATAGCTCCATAGTCCTTTGAAATTCAAAGCGCGCGCGATCGGCCACAGACAGAATTCCACCGAGGGCACGGCAACAGTGCCGTGCAACAAACAATATTCTTGTCCCTGGTCTCCAGTAAATATTGGCCAGTGGTTGTGAGAACTTCCTTTGACAGGAAAGGGGGGGGGGGGGGGGGGTGGCCGGTGGGTCGGTGGGGGGATGTAGGAGGGTGGGGGCTTGAATGGGAGAACTCAACTTTGTCAGAGTTAGACCGGAGGAAGGCTGGCGCTCTTGTTCCTGCAGGGCTGGAAATGCGCTTGAATAACACAGAAAGATTCAAACGAAACGCAGGCGTTACACAGGCGTTATGAGGAGCACAGAGATTCCCCAGGCATGAGCTGGCCACACCACCCATTTCCTCATAAGAGGCCAATGCCCCGAAGGGCTTAAAACAGGCATAATTATACAATAGTGCCATTGATAGAAGAGCGTAGGCTGCCACTTAGCCAGAGGTAGGGAGGAGACATAATTGCCTTCACGAAGTCGGTGATGGGTGCAAGCCAGCATGCGCTGCCAATTGGTTGGCTGACCCGAATGAATCAAAAATACTTTGATGTCCGGAGCAAGCAGCTTTTGATCGGTTCAGATGAGGGTCGTTGTGAAGCACGGCTGCTCCGGGGGTCTGTTAGGATTGGGTCAGTGTGAGTGGGCGGGGGCTCCGCGAGGCGTGTGTGGTCCGTTGTGGTTTCGGCTCTGCCGAGCTTAAAAAGGAGGGGGTTAGGTTTAGGGGTGATGACTGTCAGATCAGCAGGGAGTGAGAAGGTCAGGTCCCCGGCCAATAATCACGGGGTACTGCAGAGAAAGGCAGTTTGGTTCATGTGGGTCCCTCAATCCTGTGCTGTAGACTAGCAGAATACCTCTGATTATGATGATGATTATTATTAATAATAACTATAATAATAATAATACATTTCATATATTAAATTTAATAATGGTTTTATCTTAAAGGGCATCTAGAATGGCACTGAACGGAGAGAAAAAGGCTTGCATGGGCATTCATTTGTAAATAAGGATAAAGCATTTATTTGAAAGTCTTGTAACGGGTAATGTTCTTGGTGTGTGATTTGAGGGCCTAAAAAAGGACAATCTCTGTTGAAGCCCACTCAGATGTTGTGTTTATATAGTACTAAGTCAGATCATGTGGCCCGGGGTGACCTCCTTCGGTTTATGTCCAGGTTTAATACGTGTGATCTTTTACTGGATAAGCAGCCATCAGATTGATTGCAGATTGCCTTCTGCTGCCTACTCTTCAGCTTGAGTCTGGCACAGTGGCGCTGGAGTTTGTTTTTGTGTTGGAAGTGGTAGCTCCGGTATCCGGCCTTGAACAAAGGTGGGTGGGGGGTTCTTGGGGGGGGGGGGGGGGGGGGGGGTCTGACGTGCGATTCAGGGCGGTTCCTTCAAGCAAATAAGTACATGTTCATCGTACTCCCAAAAATAAAACGAGTGTGTGGGTAGAGGCGGGGCAATTGGGCCAGAGCTGGATCATTGCAGACTGAAGCACGATCTTCAGATCGGCCTGTCCGAGCACCGTGCACTCGCGTAGGAGACCTGCACATTCGGAACGGGGCCTCTGGAACTGTTTGCATTCTTTCAGGGTTCAGTCCGTGGCAACATGGCTGATATGGTGTAGAGCTGGAGGAAGCCTCACGCTGTAACCGGCGATACGCTGATAACACAGGAAAAAACCACGTATTAGCCACATTGCTATCTCTCTTCAATAAGCCTTTTCTTCATATGGAAGATTGTGGGACAACGTAGTTTCTTGAGTCGTTATCTTCTTGTGTTGCAAAGCTGCTTGTTCCTGTTGACTGATCAAAAGGGCACGTGGGCCCCACGGTTATCATTTAACCCAAATATCTTACTTGCAGAATTAAATCAAAATTTTTTTTAAGGGCCGTGAAATGTATCTGATGGTGCAACCCAGTTTTACTTTAGCCTGATGTGTGGAACACAAAGCCTCGCAGGGCTGATTTTCGTAATTCTTGTTACGTCCAACCAAACAAGTTCCCTGAGTTTTATTTCTAATTGAGGAGTCCTAGGTGCTTTGTAGCTACAATGTTGTGTACGTGCGGATCCTCAAGGAAAAGCCCGTTGTGTGTCTGCCGTGGTCAGTTGTAGATAATGTCCAGTAGATTGATAGCTTTGCATGCCTCTGTGTGCTTTTCTGATGGAAAAACCTTGTGGACCGACCATGTTCTACACGACACCCCCATTGACGGGGCCAAACGGACACAGGAAAGGAGGTTAACAAGAGGAAGTCTTTAACCGGGGGCCCTTTTAATAGTGTAAATGCTGGGATTACATTGTTTTGTCATGTAAGTGACGGCCCAAACTGTGATGAATGGTGTTTCGCTGAGGAGGAGAGGGAGGTTTACTGCACGTCACAGTGTGCTTTAAGAGAGCCGAGTGGGTTCAGGGAGGATCCCTGGTGAGTGCGTTGGTGTCCTCCCTCCCATCTTTAAAAAAGGAAGTCTCAGCACTTTGTCATCTCAACACTGGTGGCCTTTTTTGTTCAGGATATCACCGAGCTAACCTGCCGACTTCCAGGGATTCTGTTGTTAAGGCCGTATTGTTCGGCCGTTTGTACTTAGGAAGAGGAAAGATGAGGGATGGCTCTAGAGAAAAGATGTATTGTTTTTTTTGTTTTTTTTTCGGAAGATGTTGACCATATAATGAATGTTCTGGTTGTTCTCTGGTAATGGCAGACCTGAGTTGAATACTTCTAAAGTTATTTTCCACCCTATACACACCAGCAGAATCCCTGCAGTATAATGAAAATGCAATGTCTATTTTCCACAATATTCAGGACAAAATCGTTGTATATGATTGTACATTTTGGTTAGTGACATGTTGCTCATGGTCAGAGGATTTTAGCTTTTATCATCATCTTAGCAGTTAAATGATATCAAATACATATTTGTCTCAGTTCTGAGAAATTGTGCCATTATATACTCTGCTAAGGGAAAGTGAAACTCAAGGGAAAGCCGCCCTCTAAAATGAATACATCGCGGTATTACAGTGATGTTTCCGTTTCCCCCTAAGATGTCTTCACAGTTTTCATTGAACCCAGAGGTGACTGTATTGCAATATGGAAACACCTGGGTAGAGCTCTTAATTAATTAATTTTTTCTTACGGATGATTAGCAGTTTCCCCAGTGGGTAGAATTGGAGGCGTTGACTGAGCCCAGGGATTAGTTTATTCACTGGTTGATTGTGGCTCAAGAGTTCCCGGTGCCTGTATCACAAAGCAGTCTAAGTTGGTTAGCTGGATAACTGTGCTAAGTAAAAACCCCCCCGAATATGGAACATATTATGAAGCAAAAACACTGTTTTCGGGTGTTTCTCAGCGCAGTTATCCAGCTAACCCACCTAGCCTGCTTCGAGATGCAGGCCCCAGAGGTTTTGCTCTGTGACTTCAGGTCTGTACCTTTGAGCGCTGTAGCATTTTGCTAGCGTCAATGCACTGCCTGAAACCTCTTCTTGCAGCGCTTTTTTTTGCCCGATGGCTGCTGTTTTTGGGGGAGGTGCGGGTGTGGGGGTAATGGGTATCATTGCTAATTGGTCGGTAATGCAATGCCTTCACAGTGCAATGCCTTCACAATGTCACACAGAAAGCACAGAGGACAGAGTTCCTTCAAAACAGCTAATGTACAGTGTATGGCATAAGCTGTATTTTGTAGCCTTTTTCAATGAATGGAGTTCACCTGAGACTTGGTTGTCGTGTGTGTGTGTGTGTATGCGTGTTCTGTGTGCTTTTGTGGGTGTTCCCGTGCATGTGTGTGTGTGTGTGTGTGTGTGTTTGTGTATGTTCATTCTGTGTGTGTTTATTTCCCTTTGTTTTGATGGCAGCTGGCGGGGGGTGTCTTGTGGTTAAGTATCAGGCATATCACGTCTCACTCTTGGCAGGTCGGCGGCTGGTATGTAACCCCCCCCCCCCCCCCCAAGCCCTCTCTCTTTTCCAGAACAGGTCCTGGCTGGTGGGCGCATGCGACTTGCTTGCTCAATCAAGGGAAAAGTCACGTAGGACCCCAAACGTCATCTCACACATGAGGCTTTTCCTGCCCTGTCAGCGCTGAACCCCCCTCCTTCAACCAATCCCTGTTTGTTTTCCCAATCGCCCCCCCACCGCAGAACACGTCCCCATTGTAAGGTAATGGTGGACAAAACGAGGTGGAACTCCTACCCCCCACGTTTACAGGATTAAAGGACCAGAGAGCTTTTTCTTTCTCCATTTTCCGCTGTTCGGCGATGCTGGCAATTAGTGGAATTGTGTTTTGAAGAGGGGGCAAATGGTAATTACCAGAGGAGGCCCCTTGGTCCTCTTTTGTCGTTATTGGTGAGGGCCAGGGGATAATCGCATTGATTCTGAAACTGA
>CM056395.1:20539137-20585525 GCA_029718625.1 Synaphobranchus kaupii | reverse complement strand
GCTATCAGTTAGCGCTTTTCTCCTTTCTGCACGCACTTTCTCAGTCACAGTGGACTAGAACATCTGCTAAAAGACCCCGGTTTTCCCGGTGCTCTTGAGCTTTGCTTTCGTCCCCCGAAGAAGCTCATGAAATAAAGCCGCTCTCCCTCAGACCTGCCTGCCTTTTTAATGGGGGTCTGTTTCTCACTCTTTAACAAGCCACACAACAAGCTGTTCACTATGGCCCAGGGCCCTGTTGAGAGACCGCAATGTGTGGCTGGAATGTCCTTTTAATTCCTCCGTGTGTGTGTGTGTGTGTGTGTGTGTGTGTGTGTGTGTGTGTGTGTGTGTGTGTGTGTGTGTGTGTGTGTGTGTGTGTGTGTGTGTGTGTGTGTGTGTGTGTGTGTGTGTGTTGTGTGTGTGTGTGTGTGTGTGTGTGTGTGTGTGTGTGTGTGTGTGTGTGTTTTGCAGGCGGTTGAACACCCTAAACAAATGCGCACTGATGAGGCTGGAAATCTCCTCACAGAGGAAAAGGGTGAGTGGGACTCAGCTTTAATATCAGTAGCTCCTCCCATTTTTTTATGCTATAGTTTGTGATTGGTCCAATGAAAAACGTGAGCCCTCAGAATGATAGGTTATTATAAAGGGACACAGCCTTACCGCACACCTTTTTCCCCGTCGTATATTTAACGGAAAGACCTCAGATTTCTGTCTGCTGTAAAAGGAATTGTATGTTGCCTTCATGCATTTTTTTTTCTCTTTTGGATGGGTGGATTTTATGTTGGTATGAGACGACATCTTGCCTTAATAGCTGGGTGTGGGGGTTGAGGAAACACTGTTTTGAATTGTGATGTTTCTTGCCTCAAATATTTCACACAGGGTTTGTTTAGACTGAAAAAAAAGCAGCAGAGATCCAAATTACTCACTGGGATAAGGGTTTAAAAAACAAAAAAACTAAAAAAAAAAAAAACAGCCCACACAGTTCAGCTGAAGGTCTCGACAGAGGGTGGAGCAGGAGGACATTTGTGTCCAGTTCTTCCACTGCAGTTGCCTGCTTTCCTCTTTTACGTGATGTAGGCCGTGTTAGAGCTTGGTGTGTTCACCCATCTGTGTTCAACCTCATGTGTTCACCCTGCCCCCCCCCCCCCCCCCCTATACTGACCTCCGATCACAGGAATAGGAGAGGGGTCTTTGTCTGACTATGTTTAAAAAAAAATTTTTTTTTAAAGTAACCCTACCCCAGTTCTTTGTATGTGTTTTTTTTTTCACACGCATTAAGAATTTGGCCAGCAGTTTTGAGGCCCTCAGAGATTGCTAAAAAAACAAAGAAGAATGATGACATCATCGTTCAGCTATTCCCAACAGGAAGGGGGGCTCTAGTGTGGGTGTTTAGGGAGTTGGGTTTGCAATGGCAGGTGCCAGGGTTAAAGCTTGAGGTTGCCATAGTGATCTTGAGCTGGAATATCAGCTGAATGGCTTCAGCAAATGGTTTTCAGTACAAATGCTCAAAGAAGGATCTTGAAAGCCATGGCGTGATTCACTGTCATTAAAGACATCTCTTGCTGGCATCTTGGTGAAGACATAATGATACAAAGTGCTACATAAATAAACATATTACTTATTACATAATAATAGTTCTAATAGCAATGTGGCCAAACTTTAGTTGACACGCTCATAAATCTGGCATTGGTGATTTATTTTAGAACAGGCAGGATGGCAGACAGTCTGTGTCTCGGGGTCCTCGTCACTCATAGCTGTCTTTGATGAGGGAGTGGGCAGGGCCTGGAGGCAGTAAACGGCTGGAGTTTTATGGACTTTTGTCGCCATGTTACTTAACCGCCGTGAAGAGACTTCTGAGGCTCCAATTGCCGTAGTGGTTTCGGTTTCTCTCAATCCCAGGGAAGACCAGACATTTGACCCCCTTTTGTCAGAACTGTCCCAGTTCTGTCCTTTTTTTTTTTTGCTCAGACCAGTGAGGACCTTTGCATTATTCCTAAAAGCAGAAATTTGGAAGTTAAAGACAAGTTTTAAATGAACAGAAAAACAGTGTTACCCTGAAAGAGGGGGAGATGGAGATAAACAGAGGGGAGGGGGGGGGGCAGAGAGAAAGGGAGAAAGAGAGGTAGAGAGAGAATGACAGAGAGAGGGAGCGAGACAGAGAGGGAGAGCTAGAGAGACCGAGAGCAGGAGAGAGGAAATGACAGAGAGGTAGAGAGCGAATGACAGAGAGAGGGAGAGAGAGGTAGAAAGAGAATGACAGAGAGAGGGAGTGAGGCAGAGAGGGAGAGTGAGAGAGACCGAGATCAGGAGAGAGGAAATGACAGAGAGGTAGAGAGCGAATGACAGAGAGAGGGAGAGAGAGGTAGAAAGAGAATGACAGAGAGAGGGAGTGAGGCAGAGAGGGAGAGTGAGAGAGACCGAGATCAGGAGAGAGGAAATGACAGAGAGGTAGACAGAGAATGACAGAGAGAGAGAAAGAGAGGTAGACAGAGAATGACAGAGAGAGAGAGAAAGAGAGGTAGACAGAGAATGACAGAGAGAGAGAAAGAGAGGTAGACAGAGAGTGACAGAGAGAGAGAGAAAGAGAGGTAGACAGAGAATGACAGAGAGAGAGAGAAAGAGAGGTAGACAGAGAATGACAGAGAGAGAGAGAAAGAGAGGTAGACAGAGAATGACAGAGAGAGAGAGAAAGAGAGGTAGACAGAGAATGACAGAGAGAGAGAGAAAGAGAGGTAGACAGAGAATGACAGAGAGAGGGGGGGGAGCATTAAGGGCTCCTGACCCAGGTTGACTGGAGTTCATCCTCCCAGCGCGGGACTGGAATGTACCCGTTCCCTAGGGGGCAGAGATAAAGGACCCGCAGACACACGCAGATCTGCTTTAACATGGAGGAGCCTCACAATGCCTCTCCTGTGAGCTTATCTCATACAGCACTCATAGGGCACTTCAGTCAGTCTGCTGTCACACGGCCGAGCCCGTGCCTCTGTTACCGGGCGGGGCGTTTCTTTTATTCCAGAGAAATTTCACAGAGTGGAACAGTGACAGCGCTGGTGGCGTTGGCTGCCACTCAAATTTCCCCAAAAAGAGAGCGGTGATCTTGCCTCAGGATGAGCGGAGATTTCAAGGCGGTAAAATGCTGAGCTTAAGAGGCTCAGTGTAAGTGCGGCTCCCGTTTGTGGACCCTTCATTAGCATTGGGGAATGCTGCTATGCTATGATGACTCGACTGTATGGGGGTACTGGGACCTGCACTCCTGCTTGCTCTTTCAAATTTGCTCAATCATTTACTCGGCTTTATTCCATTATGTATTATTTGATGAAATTTTGATTATTATTTTACAATCAAATGTGCTTTGTAGCTAAAGATTGTGCTGTGCAGTTAAAAGTTTTAGAGCAGTGCATTTTATAAATTGCATCTGTATGTCAGTGAGAGATGGCTCCAATTGCCCCTAGGTCTCCTGTATCACTGTTCTTTAAAAGCGTAAACGGAGACCCCTGAAATTAGAAAGTGAAATGAAGAACAAAGATTGCGTCAGGGGTAACTGTGGGTTTGTGGTACCTGTCCCTCAGAGCGAGGATTCAGACGAGGACGAGCCGTGCGCCATCAGCGGCCGCTGGACCTTCCAGAGGGACAGCAGACGCTGGTCCAGGCTGGACGAGCTGGACGTGTTCTCTCCGCCCGGCCCCCCCGGGCCCCTCCCCGGTGAGAGTGCTCTGGGGGACCTGAGCGAGCGGCCGGAGGGTGGCTCCTCCCACAGCGGCAGCAGCCCGGCGGCGGGAACCACGCGCACCAGCTCCGTGGCCAGCGACTGCTCCTCGGGCACTTCGGCCGCCAACGAAGACTCTCTGTCGGAGGGACCGCCCGAGCTGCCTGACCGCTTCGTGTTCGAGGCCCGGCCGGGCGGCAAGAGCTCCCGCTCCAAGGCCAAGAGCTTCCTGAAGAGGATGGAGAGCTTTCGGCTCCGCGGCTCGGTGTCCAAGCGGAAGCGGCGGGCGGGGGCGGGTCCGGGGGCGGGGCCCAGGCTGGAGATCAGCGGGCCCATCCTGCGCGGCGACCCGGACGAGGACAAACTGCGGCGGCTGAACTGCGTCGACGTCGCGGCGCTCAACGCCCTGAACGGGCGGAGCCGCAGCGTGTCCCACCCCTGCCCGGCCGGGCCCGGCGGCAGTGCGGGCACCAGCAGCGGGGGGAGCAGCCAATCGGAGGCCAGCAGCGGCAGCGCGGTCAGCACGCCCAGCCCAGTGGCTCGGGCGCGAGCGAGAGCGCGTAGCCACAGCGCCCAGGGCGAGAGAGGGAGCGGCAAGCGCGGCGGCATGTACCTGGAGGGGTTCGACCCCTTCAGCCTGTTGGCGCTGGAGTCCGCCCTCGTCCGCGGCCTCGGGGTGGAGACGTCGCACCCGGAGGAGGAAGAGGAGGACGAGGATTACTGCGACGATGACGAGGACGAGGAAGGGGTGGTCTTCTTCCTCATCCCCGAGGGTCACAAGCTGGGCACCTTCCCCAAGGCGCTCTGCAACAGCCTCCCCCGCGCCCCCCGCCCCCCGCCTCAGACGAAGCGCCGCCTCCAACCTCCGCCGGGGCTCCGTCGGCTCCGTCGAGAGCCGGCTCAGTTTCTACGACAACGTCCCGGCGCGGGACCTGGAGGAAGAGGAGGCGACGGAGGACCTGGTGGGCGCGTGGGCCGAGGGCGACTCTGACTCCGCCCTGGACTCGGCCTCTCCCTGCCCGTCGTCCCCACTGCAAGGCCGGCCGGGGGAGGCGGAGGGCGGCAGGGACAGGGACAGCACGGGGAACCCGCTGAGCGAGCAGGAGGACGGACATGTCGCCCGCGAACGCCGGGACTCTGGTGTGGGAACCTCCCTGAGCCAGGACAGCAGGTCAGTGTCAATATATGACAAGAATCTCTCCCTCTTTCTCTCTCTCTCTTCTCTCTGTCCTCTCTCTCCTCTCTCTCTCCCTCTCTCCCTTTCCTCTCTTTTCTCTCTCCTCTCTCTCCTCTCCCTCTCTCTCTCCCTCTCTTCTCTCTCCCCTCTCTCTCCTCTCCCTCTCTCCTTTTCCTCTCTTCTCTCTCTCTCTCTTTCCTCTCTGTCTTTTTATCCCGAAACTCTAAACCCAAACTCTCGGTCAATCTGCCACTCGCATCCTAGAAAAAGGACTCCGCTCTTTTAGGGAGAGTTACACCTTTCTCTCTGTCCTTCTCTACGTCTCACCTTTTGTCTCTCTCTCTCAAACTCAAATTTAAATACTCTTTATTTGCAAGAGAACTCTAAAGCTAAAAAAAAAGTGACGAATAAATAGCCTACATTTGGGGGAAAAAAAGCTGCTGATCTCCATCTCCGTCCCTCCCCCCTGGGTGCTCATGGGTAGGGGAGGGCGTTTTGCGCGTTGAGGCAGGTGCCCTCATTATGCAATGTTCTCTCTGTGGTATGCGGTCCTGCTCTGGAATGGCCAGCATGTGCGGGATGTGCCGCTGAGATTCCCAGTCAGGAATGCGCGGGAGACGCGCGCGGTAAAAAAGTCCTCCGTGCGCCGATCCGCTTCCCAGCATTACCACATCGCCGACGGACATCCCGTTGGTCGCCTTCCAGAACGGGAAGCATTCCTTCCCATAATCTTATCTGGCATCCCGAGCCTATCGCTGAGACACACAGCTTTCCTGTCCCTGGCACTGAATGTCCTGTATTAATACTTTAATAACACACAGTCTTAAGAGGCACTTTAAAGTGAATACCATAATGCTTACCAATCCATACTATGTTTTAGCATACTTATGGTCTTCTGAGGAGAGTGGAAAAGTATTTGAGTTTAAGACACGTGGAATTTGCTTATTTTATAGCCCTTACACAGCCCTTATAAAGGTCTAGTTATTTCCAACCAAGCCATATACGCAGATTATTATTTTTTTTGTTTTGTTTCCCAAATGGCCCGCAGCCTACTCAGTGTGGGATGTAGAGCGTGCTCCCTGCCCTGTTGCCCCGCTGTCCCATCATGCTTTGCGTTTGTCTTTGCGACGCAGGCCCCGGAAGATGCAGTGGAGCGGTTTCCAGACGCACTGCCGGCCGGACCGCCCCGCCTCGTCGCTGCAGATCGGCTGCCAGTCGGTGGCACAGATGAACCTGCTGCAGAAGTTCTCCCTGCTCACTCTCACCGCCCTGCTGGAGATTCACACGCCCACCAGCAAGCACGGCTTCAGCTGGTCAGTACCAGGATCGGGGATCGGGGGGCGGGGGACGAAGGGGGAGGGGGGCGGGGGGCGTCACAGCGGTGTTTTTAAGGCCGTAATTACAGGGCTCTCTTACGCTGGCCAAAGCAGTCGGGGTGTTGTTTTCTCACAGTTTATCATCTGACCTCTTAACAACAGCCGTCGCCCCGAGCTGTCTCCGCATCACATGATCCTGATACGCCCCCTAAGCCCCTTAGACCCCCCCCTGCTAGCGCGGACCCCGGACACGCGGCTTTTGGTGACGTTTCGAGCCCCGACCCAAAGCCATTAAACGCTGTGTAATGCGGGGGGGGGGGGGGGGGGGGGGGGGGGGTGGGGGTGCAGTCGCGTCAGTCACACGCACAGAGGCTGTTTGCTGATACAAGCTGGCGGATTAAATGCCTCAGATTCCCAGCGGCCACATTCAGTCACAGAGCCCCTCTGTATGCTTCCCAAACCCCCCCTTTCCCCCTCTCCCCTCAACTTATTACAGTTACCATGGGGGGGGGGGTACATATTTGTGGAAATCTACTTTTACAGCATGTTCAGTTCGGTGTACAAAAGAACCAGTGTAACGTCAACAGAAGCAGTGCGTTTTGACACGTCCTACGACGATATTCCTGGCGTCTCAGATATGATATATTACGCATGTCAGCCAGCCGAAGATTACATTGTTGTTTGTTTGCCTTGGCGCTGCCTCCACCCACGATGGCATTCGATGCCTGCAGTTTTACTGTTCCTGTGCTTTATATATATATAGACCTGAGGTAAAGAAACTTGTTCAAGGGTGCAACCAGAGGGGAAAGCCATAACCGAGAGATTGTGGGCCGGGCGGTGTAGTCGCAGAGCCACTCGGCTCTTATGTAAGAGTCCCCTCGGGAACACGCTGTGAATCCAGAGGAGAACGGGGGATGAAAAGAAAAAAGGGAGGAAAAAAAAAAAGGAAGGCTTCTGTTTTCCTCCCGCTGTGGTCTGGTTTGGTAATTGGGCCTTGTGCCTTCCAGGGCGGTTCCCAAGTTCATGAAGAGGACCAAGGTGCGGGACTACAGGGACCGGAGCGTTTTCGGGGTCCCCCTGCAGGTGAACGTGCAGCGCACCGGCCAGCCCCTGCCCCCCTGCATCCAGCAGGCAATGCGCTACTTGCGCAACCAGTGCCTGGACCAGGTCAGTGTTGGGAAGGTCCCTTACCGAACGCTCGTACAAAAACCTCTGCCCCGTGTGTTTACAAGAGCACCTCTCAGTGTTTAATCTGGAAATGTGTCACTCTCTGTCACGCCCTGACATCGATGTTGCAACTAATACAGAGCTCAGATTAAGTATATCATATTATACAGTCTGTATATGATGATGATGATGGTGATAATTATTGTTGTTAAGGGGTAATTATTGTTATTAAGGGCCTTTTACTCCAGTGTAATATGAGAAAAGGGATGCCTGGGAAAATGCTTTTCCTGGGCGTTCTCATTGCCCTTCAGTTGTTAGCTTCAGTGCCAAAGCTTACACAACCGCATGCAGCTGTTGTGTAATATGGGATGTGCAGATGAAAAGGGTAAATAATGTATTTTTAGATGTGCCTTCTGAGATTTTTGTACCCTTACGTACCAGGGCAGACAGTACACTGGTTCAGGGCCGTCCTAGGCCCGCGGGTTAGCCTCGGTCTGTACGCCGTACTTCCTGCGCATGTTTACACATGGCGCTCCAAGGACAGGGCCCGTGTCCTTGTGTAGGACGAGGCGGGGCGTGTGCCACGGAGCTCGGCCAATCACAAAAAGCCCCACCCGTTTAAAGGCATAAAGGGCTCTAGCCAATGAGATCGCAGCAATTTAGCCAATCAGCATTGCAGAGACACTGCATCTCAAACTGATCCTGGATCAGCCTCCCCCCTGTTAAACAGACTGATTGGGTGCGGTAATTCCAGGTTTATGTTTATATATGCTAAAAAGGAAGATTAGTAGGACAAGTTGGTGTGCCGATGACTGTTTTGTAACCCCTCTTGTGTACATAAAAAAAAAAAAAACAACCGACCTCTGCACAACAACAAGCTGTCACAGTTTTAAAATACAAATGTTACAACATACAGGCATACATCTACACAAAGTGTAAGGCATGACACGACAGACCGGTTTGGATATGTGTGTGGTTAGATTATACATTCTGTCTCACTGGTCTGTGATTGTGTGGGTGGTATTATCTGGTCTGATATCAGTTGTCTGAGCTCTCTCCTCTGCGCCCCCCCCCCCCCCGGCAGGTGGGACTGTTCCGGAAGTCGGGAGTGAAGTCGCGGATCCAGGCGCTGCGGCAGATGAACGAAGCGGGCGCGGACGGCGAGGTCAGCTACGAGGGCCAGTCGGCCTACGACGTGGCGGACATGCTGAAGCAGTACTTCCGCGACCTGCCAGAGCCCCTGCTCACCAACAAGCTGTCCGACACCTTCCTGCAGATCTACCAGTGTAAGCACCTGCGTAGCTCCTCCCCTTCCTGCCCTCACACCAGTGCTCCGCCCAATAAATAGAAAGACATGACACTGTTTAATAATGAAGCCAGGCTAAATGGTCAAACCTACGTCTTAAAAAAACAAGGGGGAATCAATGTTCCAGAAAGAGCCGTATTTATTCTCAAATTTCCTAAAAAATCTCATCTGGTCCTTCCCCTCCAGACCGAGGTGTTTATTATGACTCCTGGCCAGGGTGAGACCGCACTGAATGCCCTCTCTTTACCCACCCGCCCCTCCACGCACCTCCTCCCAGATCTGTCTATTCATCATTTATTCCACTGTGCGGTCCATTTATTCCGTCTTTCCAAAAATATTTAAACCGCCCTCCATCACAGGAAATACCTGTGAAATGATGTGGTGCCATGCAGTAAGGCCCTCGGCCACGTGTCACTCTGGGTTAGGTATGAACTACAGAGGCTTTTAACGTTTGGATCAAACACCATCAAACACAGAGCTTGGATCAAACCCATAAAACACAGAGCTTGGATCAAACACCATCAAACACAGAGCTTGGATCAAACCCATCAAACACAGAGCTTGGATCAAACCCATCAAACACAGAGCTTGGATCAAACCCATCAAACACAGAGCGCACTTGGATGTTTTGTTCTCCCACTCTCATTTTACATACAGGGCATCTTTAAGGATTCCAAGTGCTATTTTAAAACATCACAGGCATTTTTTTTCATTTTTTATTTTACATTTGGAATCTTATATCACCGATAGAATATTGTGATGATATTGACAAATACATAATTTGTAAGTATAATAATGCAAACATGTATATACTTATCTGTAAACATTTCTATTCCACACCTATAAAGATTCTACTACAGTGTGAACAGGCAAAGAATTGATCACACAAACAAACATGCAGTCAGGCAATAAGCAGACAGACAAGCAAACAGGCATACGGAAACTGCTAGACGGTCAGGCAAACAGCTCGGCAAATAGGCAGACGCAGGTAAATAAACAGACAGGCGGGTAGTCTGTTGACAGTCAGTGAGATTGACAGACAGCTTCTGGAATGTTCTTCTCAACATCCCGCCCTCCCTCCTCTCCCGGCTACAGACGTGCCCAAGGAGCATCGACTCCAGGCGGCCCGGGCCGCCACCCTGCTCCTGCCGGACGAAAACCGCGAGGCACTGCAGACGCTGCTGTGCTTCCTCAGCGACGTCGTCGCCAACGTGGCCGAGAACCAGATGACCAGCACCAACCTGGCCGTGTGCCTGGCACCATCACTCTTCCACCTCAACACCCTGAAGAGAGATAGCTCCTCCCCCAGGTACCCTACCACTCCGCCCGCTCGCGTGTCACAGAACATGCTCCGCCCACATCCCTGTGTGCACCCATAGGAGGTGTGTCACATAGCATGCCCCGCCCACACCCAAAGGATACACGTGTTATAGTGCAGTGTATGTATGGAACTTGGATCCGCTTAGAGGAAGAAGAACTTTCTGCATTATGGGTTGTTTCCTGTGCGTAGGAGACACCATCATAAATAACAATGGAATGGAAATTAAACTTTAAATAAATAAAAAACAGCCTTTTAAGAGTTATACGATTCCCGGAGCACAGGGGCTTATTCGTTATTGCTCCTGTCAGTCACTGCATCCTGTGATGGTGATACAATATAATAAACAAGTATGAATCAAATTATGTGGGTAGGTGGACAGACAAGAAGAGCAAAGGGAGAGGTTGACAGAAACGGGAGAAGGGAGGGAGGAGTGTGTGATGCTTTATGAGGAGTGTGTGATGCTTTATGAAGAGTGTGTGATGCTTTATGAGGAGTGTGTGATGCTTTATGAAGAGTGTGTGATGCTTTATGAGGAGTGTGTGATGCTTTATGAAGAGTGACTGGTGCTTTATGAGGAGTGTGTGACGCTTTATGAAGAGTGACTGATGCTTTATGAGGAGTGTGTGATGCTTTATGAAGAGTGACTGATGCTTTATGAGGAGTGTGTGATGCTTTATGAAGAGTGACTGATGCTTTATGAGGAGTGTGTGATGCTTTATGAAGAGTGACTGATGCTTTATGAGGAGTGTGTGATGCTTTATGAAGAGTGACTGATGCTTTATGAGGAGTGTGTGATGCTTTATGAAGAGTGACTGATGCTTTATGAGGAGTGTGTGATGCTTTATGAAGAGTGACTGATGCTTTATGAGGAGTGTGTGAAGCTTTATGAAGAGTGTGTGATGCTTTATGAAGAGTGTGTGATGCTTTATGAAGAGTGTGTGATGCTTTATGAAGAGTGTGTGATGCTTTATGAAGAGTGACTGATGCTTTATGAAGAGTGTGTGATGCTTTATGAAGAGTGTGTGACGCTTTATGAAGAGTGTGTGATGCTTTATGAGGAGTGTGTGAAGCTTTATGAAGAGTGTGTGATGCTTTATTAAGAGTGTGTGATGCTTTATGAGGAATGTGTGATGCTTTATGAAGAGTGACTGATGCTTTATGAGGAGTGTGTGATGCTTTATGAAGAGTGTGTGATGCTTTATGAAGAGTGTGTGATGCTTTATGAGGAATGTGTGATGCTTTATGAAGAGTGTGTGATGCTTTATGAGGAGTGTGTGACGCTTTATGAGGAGTGTGTGACGCTTTATGAGGAGTGTGTGAAGCTTTATGAAGAGTGTGTGATGCTTTATGAAGAGTGTGTGATGCTTTATGAAGAATAGGAGCTGTGCTTTATCAAAGTCAGGCTCTGGCTCTCCACTGCTTGTCAGCGGCCTGAGCCGTAGCTATAGCCAGTGGATAATTGTGTCCTCTTCCAAACATAGCTCTTTAACGGCTGTTGTTTAAGGAGTGTTCAGCAACATTCCTGAAAAGGGTCATCCAGGAGGGCATCAGCTTATCAGTTCAAGATTTCTTTTAAAAAAAAGAGCTTATTGTGTTGCGTTGCCGTTTGAACCTGGTCATTTCCTCTTGAGCACAAGGGGGCTTACCATGTTTTCCTGGTTAAAGACGTAACTGGCGCCTCCAACGGCATGTTTTCTTGCGTTATATTGACTGGTCTCCTTGATCTCTATTTTTGTACCTTTTTTTGTGTTTATCCATGAACATTTGAAATGATTGTGTCCCTTTGCATAAAAAATTAATGTAAAATAATCAGCTAATCAATTTTTGTGTAATGTCAGATAATTGGGCTAATTAAATAATCGCACAAGTTGGTATGAAATCCTGAAACTGATGAGCCACTCCATTGTGCCTTCATGGTATAATTAAAGAGTTTAAAAGCGTTATGAACTCACTGCAGGCGTATTTGGAGACAGGCCTCATCATGAGACGGACTAAAATCTTGTCCATTTTTTTCAGCATACTCCTTTTAGCCTGAGCTTACCTCAGTCTGTAAGTCTCACGCAGTGTCCCGTAACGGCGAGCCCTCTGGCTCATTGCTGAGGCCCAGTGGACGTTGAGGTAAACGTGATTAACTAGGTTAACGAGGTTAACTTATTAACAGGGCGATGCAGAGGAAGCAGAGCCTGGGCAAGCCAGATCAAAGAGACCTGCAGGAGAACCTAGCCGCCACCCAAGGCCTGGCCCACATGATCATCGAGTGCAAGCGGCTCTTCCAGGTTCGTTTGTCCTCAAGTAAAACAAATAACTCAGATTGGATGTCAGTGGTGATACGTTTTTATGGGGCTCAGGAAAAGTTTTTTTCCAGACACCAAGGTCTTACGAACCTGATCCAAAAAGCCGTCCGCTGTTTGTTATGCAACAGGCCCAAAAGCCGATTAGTCTTGCAGTGGACACGTTCCTTGTAGGACCGCGGGCCTCGGCTGAGCGAAATTACTGGGGCGGCCATCTTCGGATGGGCTGCTTTTGAAAACCCGGCACGCGCCGATGCGTGGGTGTTCGCCGGCGGCCGCGTTCGGCATTCCGCCGCTTTTAAACGCCGTCTTATGATCGGGGTCAAAAACGTTGCCTGGAAAATACTTAATTGGATCAGTGCAAATAATGGATCCGGCCCAAATTAATCCAATTGGGTTTGACAAAGCTCTGTTAGTGAAAACAGGAAGAGCTGTTCTGGCAGTTAATTACGTTAAAGGTTTTACAGGAAAAAAAAAAGAAACACTAAATCTAATTTTGTTTCTGACTGATTTGGTAGGTAAAGAAAAGAAGAGAGCATCTTTGTTTAAGGTTTATGCAATTTAACCATTTGTAAATCTTCCTTCCTAGATTCCTGAGGAAATGAGAAAATGCCAGGGCTCGTATATGGACCAGGGCTTGCATCCGCCCAACATTGAGGAGCTGGCACAAAGGGGTACTGACGGACCCCTCATGTCCAGGGGACACCTGAGGGAGGAGCTGGACGCCCTGCTCCGGGAGGCCAAAGACAAGTTCAGAGGCTATGACAGCTTCTCCACGCCAGAGCACGCCGAGCTCGCTTACAAGAAGGTACCAGATGGCTCTGTGTGTCCCTCCTCTCTCTCCGTACGCTGCTTGGGGGTCAAAACTCAGGGCCCTCTGCCTCTGGAGATCAGCCCTCAGAAATCTTTTGGGGGGACACTTTTTTGCACTCCCCCCACACACTCACACACACACAAAGCTACACACACACACAGAAAGTTAGATTTGTTGTCTGTTAGATTAGTCAGCGCTGTCTTTTAGAGCTGAACACAATTATATTCATCCTTTCTCTTATGCTTACTAATGCACTTCTCTGTATAAATCAGGCTCTCCTGACCTGACCGTCCGTCTGCGTTCTGACCTGCCAAACACAACCCGGAACGTGACCAACCGCAAAGATTAAACGGCCAGGCTTTCTCATTTGAGGGCGAAACACAGCTCGAATGACTTACCGGCAATCCCATCTCATCATTTTTCTTCACGCCACGAAATGATTATGTTCCATTTTATTCCTCTAAAGCGCTCGGTTCTCTGCTGACTTCACGCCATGTCCACGGCTCAGAGAGCTGACCCCATCTTCCCGCTCAGGGACGGGGGTGTCATGTCCGCTCACTTTCAGGGCTCACGTATCCAGCACATAATAGATAACAGGAAGCCTGTGTGCAGCATATTTTTGCAGAGAAAGATATGGCTTTCACCATTCCATAAAACATGCCAGGGAAGTGGCAGAAATACATGGCTAAAATTTAATTGGCAGACGCTGTTTTTTTTTCCCATGACGGCACATTCGGGGACCAACCCTTATGGAAAAAGAATATACTGCAGTATATTGTAAATATATCAAAATTATCATGACAATATATTTAAAATATACTGCAGCATATTACATTTCCATAAGGGAATGTGTCAAATGGAATGTGGTTTAGAGATAGGAATATACTGTATAGACGTGCAGTATATATTGCTGATAAGTGTGTCATTTCAAAAAAAGGAGAGAGCTGGAATGTAATCAATTGTTTTTTATAAGTGCAAGCTTTTGCCCATATGTTGTTTCCTGTGGCTTTTAATTAAGCAGCTTTTAATGACTTATTTTTATATATATATATATATATATATATATTGCAGTCACAACGTATGACTGTTTCTTGCATGTTTTCAAAAAAAAATACACAGCTGTCAGTCAACATAAGTGGCTGATTAAGTCATTGTGTCATTGGCTGATCTAAGCCAGCGAGGAATTTATTTAAGCAAAAAATGTGAATAGACTCATGACACCTCCCTGGAGTATGAAGTTTAGGAGGCGGGGCGTCTAGAGCACGGCACCGGCCTTTTCACTGAGCTCAGTACCCAGGCACTAGCGCTGGGAGCCGGGCAGACATGCGGTGTTGAGCTGCGACTTAGCAAGGGATTGGCCCCTGATACTTAACCAAACAAGTCATTTCTGCCTCACATTTACATCTGAGTCTGTGATTGTTTTTCTCTTTTCTGGGATTGTGAGACGGGAATCCGTTGTTGGTAGCGGAATGTCTGGAGGAGGCTGTTTTTTTGTGTGGGATTAAGGCCCTTTGTAGAGGCGCAGCTGCGAGCGCCAGGCGGGATCAAACAGCCCGTGTTCTCGTGTGCGGGGCGGGGTGCGGGGGGGTGGGGGGGGGGGCATGGGCAGAGCTGTCGAGGAAATCTAAAGTGCGCATACGGAAAAGCCAGCTTTCGGGGCCCGAAGCGCACTCCCACGGCTGGCCGCGCTCGTGGGCTGAGATAAAGCCGCACTGACACTCGTGCCAAAAGCCCTTAGCTTTGTTAGCAGCTTAGCAGTACGGCCGCTAATCCTGCCCATCAGGTCCCATGTGTTTGCTAACATATTTGCCCTGTTGCATATAGTGATTCCTGTCTTATTCTTTCCTGAAAGTTACCCCTCTCTCTCTCTCCCTCCCTCTCTCTCCTTGTCTTTCTCTCTTTGTTTTAATGATCTTGTGTCTCTCCTCCATCTGTGACTAATGTTAAAAATATGAGCTGTGAGCACTGTGTCAGTGCTGACTGCGGTCTCGCAGGGTGATGCATGGCGGTAACAGGCGGTAGCGTCATCCAGGACTAGCGTCATCCAGGACTGTTTTTTTTTAAAAACTACAGCTACCTATACTTCCAGTCAGAGAGTTCATTTGCACAGAAATGGGGAGCCAATTTTAAATGAATTGCTTCCTGGGAAGGGTCGTTTTTTGTTGTTGTTTTTTAAACATATTCGTTCAGGGTCGTCCCACAGTCACGTCACAGTCTGTTCCCTCCCTGTGCAGGTGCATGACGGGTGTGCGTTGCGCCTGTGGAAGGCGACCGTGGAGGTTCCGGCGCCCCCCGGGGAGGTTCTGACCCGGGTTCTGAGGGAGAGGCACCAGTGGGACGTGGACCTGCGGGAGGCGCGCGTGGTGGAGACGCTGAACGAGCGGACGGAGGTGCACCAGTACCTGCGGACCAGCATGGCGCCCCACCCGGCCAGAGACCACGTGGTCCTGAGGTGAGCTACTCTGACCCTCCTGGCACACTCCTCAGCTGTGTCTGTCTTGTGTTCCCGCCATCCCTCTCTCTCTCTCTCTCTCTCTCTCTCTCTCTCTCATCCCTCTCTCATCCCTCTCTCTCATCCCTTTCTCATCCTCTATCCACTCTTATTCCTCCCCTCTTTCCTCTTCTCCATTTTTCTTTCTATTCTTTCTGTCTCTCTCTATCCTGTTGCAGTGCAGTGTTTGTGAGCGTGACATTGTGTGACATTTCTGAGTTGACTAAGGGTGCTTATGTCTGTGTGTGTGTGTGTGCATGTGTGTGTGCGCATACAGGACGTGGGTGACAGATCTGCCTAAGGGAGCCTGTGCCATGGTCAGCAGCTCAGTGGAGCACAGCAGGGCCGAGCCCATGGGTGTACGGGCCAACGTGCTGACCTCATGCTACTACATGGAGCCCTGCGGGTCCACAAAGTCCCGGCTCACACACATCTCCAGGATCGACTGCAGGTGAGCTGCTGCACCCTTTCATAAACAGGCCAGGGACTCAAAAAGCCAGGTTCCTCCCAAGATTTCTTTCCATTTTTTCTCACCCACCACTGTTCGAGTGTCTTCCAAAATATATATATATATATTTTTTACCTCAACTGCTCACTCTTTAGGAGTTCAGACCAGGTTTTTGCCCAATTATCTCATGTATTTCCACTGTAAAGCATCTTTGTGACGGTGTCTCTGTAACAAAAACGCTATACAAATGAAATTTAATGGAATTGAACTCCCCTGTGGAAAAGAGAGTGAGAGTAATGCTCTCTCTCCCTCCCTTTTCTCTACGCGGCTTGCAGGGGTCGCTTCCCGGAGTGGTACAACAAGATGTTCGGACACTTGTGCGCGGCTGAGGTGGCGCGGATACGGGACTCCTTCACCGGCCATATTGACAAATGAGAGGAAGCGGGCTTAAACCACACCCCTCAGTGCCAGCGGGTTTCCACAGCGACCGTGTTTATTGAGTCTGTGGACCCAACCCTGCCCCCCCCCCCCCCCCGCGAGGAAGAGGACTTGGAGGAAAATGATGGGGTCCCTCGGTGACCGAGGAGTGGGGTGACGCATGTGTTGCGGTTTTGTCTGCAGCGAATATGCATTGTGTTCCCTCCGGTACCCTGGGCCAAACAGTGCTGCTGCCCCTGCACTGCTGCACTGACTGCCCCGCCCCCCCCTTTCTCCTCCAATGTGAGCCATCGGGTCCTCTGTGCCATTGTGACATCATGGGTGTGACATCACTGGCTGCCACTGCTTCTGGGAAGCAGGTGGACGAGTGTGTGCGCATGCACTGCGTGTGGGCAAAGTATACTGGCCTTTTTTGTTTCTCCGTGTCACGTGACGGACGATTATGTAACAAGCAGCAGCTTCTGTGTGTGTGTGTGTGTGTGTGTGTGTATGAGAGAGAGAGAGCGAGAGAGAGAGAGAGAGAGACTGAGCGCTGCTCACCGTTTGTGTGCTTGGCTCTTTCTGGTGTTCTAAAAAGCAAAACATGTAAGTAAGTATCCAAAAAAGATAGGCGTACACAGACAGATGGAGAGAGGGAGATGGATAGAGAGATTATTGATTGATTGATTGATGATGATGTTGATAATAAGGATGGTGATGACAGACAGACGGACAGAGGGACAGAGGGATGATGAGATGCATGTGTGGGGCGGTAGTAGAGGAGCAGTGGATCGCAGTCCTGTTAAAAACCAGAGAGGCAGAGGCCATCTGCAAACAAGAAAAAAGGGGTATGGTCGAAACCGCATCCATGGGGTTCGGGGGAGTGTGTGGAGCCGAGAGTGGGAACAGGGTATTCATTTCGTTCCACAGTTGTCACAGTGCGAAGGGGTAGGGCTTTCCACGACTCGGATCATCTGGTATTAAAATCCATTATATGGATCAGGAGCACAGGCTGAGGATGTTCTGTCAGTTTTAAAGAGATTAAGAGAAAACAGTGAGTTTTATAGCGAAGGAGAAGGTCCTTTTATAAAGGGTAGTACAGGTTGTACTGTATAAGACCGAAGAGATGACAACAGGAAACCATTGGCAAACTCTCACATGGTGGAGCATCTTTAAAGAAGGAAACTTGTGTGTGAGCTTTTTTTTTCTTAACCTGCCTTTGTCAGTGTTACTTAATATATGAAGTCTAAATGAGTTTGAAAAATAAGCTTATTTCCACATTTGCATTCTGAAGTGATCTGAACATGTTTTATTGTTTAGTCAAATTTACTGCTAATTTCAAGTACATACTGGCATATTGTAAACATGTATGCTTCAAGCGTGTACTGCCAAATAAGGATGCATGACAATGACAATTAATTTAAAGTATTCATGTATTTATACCTCAGATATAACTTTTTGTATTTTGTGTTATTTTATTGTAAATGTTACTATAATGTCAAAGATTCAGAAATAGAACGTTTTATCTTTTTTATTATTGCTGTACAGTTCATCAACATTCCATGCACTATTAAACGTATTCAACTCAATACAGTGTCCCCTGTGTTTTTATCACAGAAGCACATACATGATTTGTGCTTAATGTTTTAGTTATTGTTCTCAAATGTTGTGTATGTTTGCACCTTTCCAATCTATACTGCCCTTAAGTACAGTCTCCGCTTTTAGAACCAGCTGCTTGCAAATCACATACGAATAATTATGTGAATAATTATAAACCTCCCAGTTTATTCTTATACAACACTATGTGGAATCATTTATTCCTAAATAATGACACAAGCGAACATGTAATGAGGGGATTGTTGGTTTTGGGGTACAAATTTAGGAAGGACAGGTCAATGCAGTAAGAGAACAGGTACTGAGACCAAGTGAGTATTTTGTCAGCAATGGTGAAAGTGGGATACTGAGGTACATGCTTTCAGGGGGACACTACTGCTTCTGCAGCTATTTGCCACCAAAGCTGCGCCTCAAAATGCCAAATTGGGGTTAATAAAATGGAAATGCCTCTTTCCCCAAAAAACTGGTTAAAGTTTTACCACAACAAGGAAAATGACCAATAAAATCAGCACACTGAATCCATAGGCTCTTAAACTAAGATCTAAGCCATTGTGTCATTCAGCAATAATAATTTATGCAATGTGACAAAAGGTTTGAGTCCTCTTAACTAAAAATGCTGAGTGCAGATATTTCCTAGCTATTGAATTTGATATATACAGGCATCTCTTATTATAACCCACAGGGCTGTAGTAAAGAGCCAGATCCATTACTATTTAAAGCCTGCTTTCCATCACGAGCTTACCAGTGATGCTCAGAGCTGTTATCCACCAGAAGGTTCTAGACACACCATTCCCGAGGAGCCAACGAACCATCAAACTCAATGACAGCGTCCCCGATCGTCTATAACGACTCTGACCTCGTAGAAAAATGAGCTACGCTCAGCGCTATCCTATTCATTGTATTAACATCGAGTTCCGGTGCGTCAGTTTCATGAAGTTGCCGAGGTGTAGAATTACACGTGAATTATAAGTGTTTCTAAATTAAATATCTCCTTTGATGAATGAAAAGGAGAGAGAGATTGAAGTGATTTATGTATTATGGCAAGCCAGGGTCTTCAAGGAGGTGAAGAACATCCTTCCATTGAGATGGGAGCCAACCCCTGGCTGCTGCCAGTAGGGTGTGTGTGCCCTGACAGACCAGAGGAGGCGCTGTTATACAGTAGGGCTGGAAAAGCCCGACCAATTGAAACCCTCCCTCAATGAGCAGAAATACAACACAGCCAATTTCAGTCCGACCACAAGCTTTGAAGATGACAAAATGACAAATGTCTCAGAAGAAAGGGTTCCAAAAGGCTCATTTGTGCTCTCCATACAGGAACTATATGTAGTTCAAGGGTTCTTTGTCAGGCAAAATTGTTCAATCTGGGAGCTTTCACACTTTTCACACGTACCAAAGAGGGATCCATAAAGAACTAACATGGGTTCCCCTATGGAGACCAGCCAAATAATAAGAGTGTACGCTCTCCGAAATAAAGGTATAGTGGAAGTACATTTTTCTTCCTTAAGGAACAAATTTCTCAAATGTACCCTGAAAGTACAATAATGTTCTGTTCGGGTACTAGTGAGTACCATTTCAAGCAAAAAAGGTACAAATGAATTATGTATTGCTGGCTAAGGGCACAATTTTATGTACGTACCTATAGGGTACCACCCGAGTGACAAGCGTTTGTACCTTTTTAGGTACTTTTCATATCTCTTTTCTGAAAATGTATGGCTGACTATTCTCCAGACTTTTGACATGAGCAGGGTGCCCCTGTACTGGGAAAAGAGCATTAGGGAGCGTGAGCTGTGCTCTCCTGCGCTGTTATCTCTCATTCCACTCCCCCTCCTCCAGGTGTACGTGATGGCCCATGATGCCACAGTTCTCTGGCTTGCCCTGGTCTCTCCACCCCCCAAACGTCCTGTTCAATGCCCAAATCTGTACTAAAGTGCAACCAAGAAGTGAACCAGAAAAAATACAATTATTATAATAATAAATGTTTGTAAACAGGTTTGAATGGAATTGAGAGAGTGTGTTTCCCACATTGATATCCCCAATATGGTGGCGGGGGGTGATAGAATGTCCAGACAGGACGCTGTTTCCCTTTCCTGTTGAGGGATGCTTGGGGGGGGGGGTCATACTTTTGTGGACTGAGCACAGCAGACACAATGGAAAAGGAATCTTCCTAACACTGCTCAACTAAACAGTTGCTGTCGCTGTTGCCGTGGGATTTCCACTGGGCTTAACTGAGCTGCTGCGAGGCTTGTTTTCACAGGCATGCTGTACAACGTCTTGAGGGGACATGTTTTCGATTACCGGGAATCCCGGTTACTGCAGGCCTACCTGTGGGGAGAAAAAAGGTGGTGGGAATTTTAAGTCATAATAAATCTGTCTAGACCGGTCTGATTGCAGCAGGACAGTGTTAACATCATAGCAATACAGTAACTTCACATGAATCAAAAACAGTAGAAGGAAAGGATGTTATTGGTTCCCTGACTGTAAAACTGTAAGCACCTTGAATCCCCATATCCCAAAAATGAGTCAGTTTATACCATTACAGCCAATGAGCATGAATCCCATGTACATAGTTTGCCATTTAGTGTGTGGTCTGACTAAGAGCCGTGTGGGTTGACTCCCAGTGGTGGAATTGCAGATTAGGGTGATGTTACCCAGTGGGAAGCAGCAAGTCTGAGTCCAGAAATAAGAGGAAATAGGTGACGAGTCAGGGTTTAGATAGCAAAAAGGTATTGTGGTTGGGAAAATTTGTTTATGGTCAAATAGTTCCTTCCCATTCGTCCGTTTATTTTCTTTTCTTTATATAAATGGGTAAGGCGACAAAACAGACCATATATAGCCTGCCATGTTCCTCATCGCTATCTTCATGTCAGTAGAACACAGGGGTTCTCTCCACAGTGAGCCATAGATGGTACAATGCAACGTGAAAACAGTACAACACTGCCACCCGGTGGCCGTTCTGAATACCAACAACACTCCCAACTAGGCCACCAGTGTACCACACCTTACAGGTTGCTATTGTATGAACTGGCAAAAGTGGCCAACAAAGAGAGCAGGCTAGCCTGAAAATAATCCACAATGTACTGTGGAGAAAAATTTAGACCTTTCCGTTTTTCACCCCATTTTTCCCGGCGAAGCATAAAGCAACGATCAACGACCGTTGATTTAAAAAAAAAAAAGCCCCGAAGCCCTGCGGATCTGCCCTGGCCCGATAAGAACACGTGATTCTCATCTTTACGATGCCACATAAAACAGCTCAGCGGCAATGTGCTTGAGACGTCATCCCCGAGATCGTTGGAAGCCAGACACTGTTTTCATACAAGAGTTACATGATGTGAACACCCATATCTCCCTGAAGAATTTCACTGCCGTATGATTATGGCTGCACATGCTAGAAATATCACAATTTATTTTCAGCTTCATGATCCTTGGTGCTTGTTGCTTACCTTGGATAACCTATAATAATGCTAAATGCTGTAGCAAAAGTAATTTCTGGTTCATTTGAAATAAAGCAAGCAATGGTAGAGCTACACATTGTTTGTGACCATCATTTTAAAAAAACCTGCCGTCATACTTGTAAAAAGCTATTGGTTGCCAGAATTGTTTTTTGTTAATGTTTCAAGCCTATGAATTTTCCTCCCTGGTGAACATAACCTATTCAGTCATATGTAGTCCTGCTCCCAGACAGCCACAGGCTTTACTGAGTTTTGTTATTAGCAGGAACTTCTTTGTCCAATTAAAGCAGCTGATTGCACAGTTAACTCATCTCAACTGGTTGCTTGGGTCTGAATAGGTTGTTGATTTTAATATGGAAATAAAAATGGGCAGAGTCTGTGGCTCGAATATGTCTGGTGTCCAATTCCCAGTCTCATATGGCCAATCAGGCCATATGAACTTCTCCCAGATTAGCTAAATTATCATACTGCTGCCCAGTTTAATTCTATGATGGAAACCTAGCCTCTCACCTTCCTGTGTGTGTGTGTGTGTGTGTGTGTGTGTGTGTGTGTGTGTGCGTGCGTGCGTGCGTGCGTGCGTGCGTGCGTGCGTGCGTGCGTGCGTGCGTGTGTGTGTGTGTACGTTTCTCCTGTAAGCAACTGCAGACAGCAACAACATCACCCAAGTGCCATCACCCAAGGAGATAAGTAATGCGAAAGGTGTATTAAAAGCAAGTGGACAAGTAAATATACTAACATCCTGGAAAAAAACAGGATATATTGATCTTGGTAGTCGTCCAGTATTTTTAATTCTCCCGTTGCCAAAAACAGGTCTTGTGTTAGGACCTGAGGGACCCTGTTGGTCCTCTGCAGGTGGCCACTGGGCACTGTAAACAGCTTTTTTTTTTCCGGCTTCCAGCCTTGTGGCCCTCGGCCTTCACAAATGAAGAGACAAAGGCCGTAATCAAGTAGAACTGCAGCAGTCCAGGGCCTTCCTCATAGCCGGGCTACCTGAGTTAGCCGGCTAACTGAGTAAAACCCGGAACAGTGTTTTTGCTAGTCCATATGTTCCATATTGGGGGGGGTTTCTGGGTTTTACTCAGCACAATTAGCCAGCTAACTGAGTTATCCATGTACGAGGAACAGCGCCCAGGTCTACACTGCAGTGCTCAATCTATGCTGTCATCTACCTGGGTGCCAGAAAGCCTATTCGCTCACCAGCATTGCTCCTATGACCCAACGAGGTGCCACCTGAACGAACAACACAATCTTGAATCTTCTTGACTCCTCGCGGCGTTTGTGGGGTTTTACGTGAGGAAACACCTGTTGAAGCCGCACTGGAGAAATAGCAAATTAACTCAGCGGGGGTCTGTAAAGCTGCGAGGATGTGGTGAGCTATATTCAGACGTATTTAGTTTTCCTCGCGCTGCTGAGCAGGTGCTGTTATTATGATACGGCCGTTATTTATGACTGCCCGGGACGGACTCTGGTGACAAGCATCCTGTGTTGAGGCGCATCTGACTTTTTTTTTTTAACAATATCGCATCAGGAAGGAAGAACGAGGTGGCAGCATTATAATAAATACAGAACAGCGGGGCTAGAATATTACAAACAAGAAGTGAATTTAAATTACACAAAAACAAGCAGGCCTAATGAGATATTCCTGCACACTGCCCGCAGACATAGCCTCCTGCTGCGTGCTGCCTCCCACAGGTAAAGACATTTTTTGCTTTATTTAATTTATCTTGAGTAATACTATTTCCATTTAAACTGACAATGAACTAGAGAAATCTGGTAAATGTATACTCGCATATATGGCTGCTCTCCACACATTTTGATCGCACCCCCCATTTCTCTGACCTGAATACAGCATGCCTTCAGTGTCTGGTTCTAGCGCAGGGATGCCATCATCTGCTGAATAGTGGTATGGCAGAAAATCGGTGACCCATTGATCGAGCCGTTGTGCACGAGGTACATCTCACAATTGCACGTGTGTACATGGTGCATGACTATTGAAGAAAGAAGCTGTGGCTAAACAATAGTTTTCCTACTGTAAATGAACACAAAATGATTAAACACTAGTGATTTGTGACCAAGGCCTTGTTTATACTGAATTTAACCTATGGATGTTCCATTACATTACATTACATTACAATTATTTGGCAGACGCTTGTATCCAAAGCGACGTACAATAAGTGCATTTTGAAGGACATTGACACGACTACAAAGCAAATCCGACAAAGCACAACTTTCTCACAGCGTAGGAGCTATCCCCAGTAATAAACATGAGTAGTACACACAGTCAGCTATACATTCTGAACTATAAAATAACCAAAAACACAAGTTAAATAGAAAACAAGCAAAAAACAAGAAGCGAGTACTATAGAATGGCCCTATACAGGTAGTTTAGTTCCAACTGAAGTGTGTGGCATATGAAATCAGTTCTCACAGACTCCATGACTGTGTAAGAATTCTTTAAAATGTTTCCTCGTGTCCTAAGCTCGATTCCACAGAACCGTGCTCGCTTCCTTTGATGATTCCTTTTGAAAACATCACAAGGAAACATGAAAGGGAAGAGGAGGAGACGAGACAAGGGCAGACGAGACGAAAGTTTTCATGAGAATTCGGACATCGTCTTCCACTGCAGTATCATACTGCGGCGTCTTCAGGAGTGATATTGAAAGACAGGCAAGCTTTGACAAGATTCAGGGGCTTATTAGCCAATGGGGCAAGCAAAAGGACATACAATTCAGAAAGTGCAGAACGACATACACAAATTTTAATTGAATTAACTTTCTATTGTTGGGGGGGGGGGGGGGGGGGGGTGTTTGGGGGTTAGAGGATTAGGCACTGGATAGGAACAGGCCTTGTTATACTGGGAGTGGTTCAAGAAGTGACACTTTTTTTTAGAGTTACTATTATATAATCCTTATGCATGGCACTTATGTCCTTGGCTGTATAAGAATATCTGCTAAATGAATGTAATTCACGTATGGTTCATGGAGTCCCAGGGGGGGTTCATGTGAACCCTGTGAAGCCCATCTGAACCCGCCTCTGTGCTATGACACTGCTTTTGTGTTTCTGACCGGTCTGACTCCCTGGCGTCGGTGCTGGGCCCTTGTGCTCTCAAGTCTTCAACTGACATTATGGGTGTGATTTACCTTTACCTTGCACACACAAAACTAATAACACGACCAATGATTGGTGCAAAGCACACACCATGACCAATCATTGGTCAGGTTATTGGTTTTGCGTGTGCTAAAAGGTTTTGCACACGCTAAAGGTCTTAGGCCGTGGCCGATTATGATCCCTTCACCCCTTTGAGCGCGCACATTTGAGTCAACTTCGCTAAAAAGCTTTTGAGTGGGCAACTTTTTTTCACAAATGGAGGCACTTAAAATCCCTTATTTTCGGGTTTTGTTGAGGGGATTCAGGAGCACACTCATCCACAGAACTGTGCACTCATCCGACAATTTCAAGAAGTAAACCGGAAGTAAAGATTACAACTTGTAGAACAAGAGTGGGACATATTACGAACGACTCTCTTTTTATTTTTGTTATTTCTATCTTCATTCATAATCTACACTTTGTAACCATTATCATGTGTAAACTGATTGATATTCTCAATAAAAAATAAAAAAATTCCGAATTACTTCCGCACTAGTTTGGAAAGAGTTTTGCAGGATTTCTTTTGCACACTGCTTGCAAATTGAGGGGGGAGGGCACATAGTAGACAGGGGTCTGAGTGGACAGGGAGCAGGGAACAGGGATCATATTCGGTCACAGCCTTAGTAAATCAGGCGCGGTGTGTCTTGCATTACATGGTCAGAGCTAACTGGACTAGGGTGGTGGTGACCACTCTATTTCACACTAATATGCTCTGGGTAAAAAGCCAGAGTGACTGCTTAGTATGGCACTCAAAACACTCAGCATCCATGCACTCCCATGGGTTTATTTTAATTGCAGAAAAGAAGACTTTGTTCTCTTTAAAGTCCTCCTAAATGTCTTTTAGCGGTTTTAATTGGTGTCAGAGGGAACAATCAATGCATCATCCCCCTCTGTGCGTGCATAAGTCTTTGTATGCATGCATGCATTTGTGTGTGCGTGTGTGTGTGTGTGTGTGTGTGTGTGTGTGCGTGTGTGTGTGTGTGTGTGTGTGTGTGTGTGTGTGTGTGTGTGTGTGTGTTCATGTTTCTCCTGTAAGCAACTGCTGTCTAAACGGGTGGGGGGGGGGGGGGGGGTACAGAAAATACTGTACTCTAAGGCAAAAAAATTCCATTATGAAACCAAGTCACATGGTTTATCATGCATTTGTTATATATGACATGATAGAAGATCACCATGGTATTTCAGAACCTGACAAGAGGGGACCGCTCATCAGTATACATCTGTCATAGCTTGGGACAATATTGTACGACAAGCCACATGGCACACGTGCCGTATCCTACACCACCACAAATGGCAGCTGTCCTTAATCTTCTTAAGAGTAGGACACTGGTTCTCAATATCATGTCTGTGTTATCAGTCTGTCTTCCACAGTGCATCCACGGGAACTGCGGTCTCTACATCGACTCTACTGTATGGCATCCGTACATTATCTCCTGATGACTGTATGAACCTATGGGTGCCTTACTACTCTAGCTGCAGATTACCATGTACAGGATCAAATAAATGTGTACACATTGTTTCAGAACCTTCAGAAAATAATTTTGCAATGTAATAATGTAATTTGACTTCTTATCCTTCTTATAATAATAATAATAATAATAATAATAATAATAATAATAATAATAATAATAATAATAATAATAATTAGTAGTAGTAGTAGGCTAGTAATAGTATTGCTGACCCCAAATGTTTAAACTGACACAAAACTATTGTAATAGAAAAATGTTGACACTTTTTGTGTCACCTTTTGTGTGTCTCAAACTGACTAGCCCTTTACTAAATATAAAAATTTGTGTTGAAACATATCATTTTAGAGCCTGAGGTAAGTGAACGTTTGTGAAGTTTAAAACCTGTATGGGAAAGTTCCACCAGAATTACCCACAAAAAATTAGAGGTAAAAAAATAAAAAGGTTGTAGCCTATATTTTCTTACATTTTATACAGCTACCCCACAAATGCCGCCTTTGTATACAACTTGGACTTTTGGAAACATTGCATTATATTTTTGCACGTTATATAATCCCAACAAATTAGGAAAAGGAGCTTGTCAGAATGAAAAAATGAGATTAACTGGTTTTTAAGGGTCGTCAAACACTGAATTGGAGCAAATTGACCCTGAACATAATGTGAGGGTTAATCAAACTGATAGATTAAGATGCATTATATCATCTGAGATCAGAGCAATCAACATTGATAGACGGTTTATTAGCAGTACAAGCTTTTGATGGTCGCCTACTGTACCATTGGTAGCCTACGACACGCGTGGGTAATGTAAGCATTTATGCAACAGAAATAAGGGTGTGTAATCTATGGTAATACCCCTTTGTTAAAACGTTTCAATGGTAAAAGCTCATGATTGCAGTGGTAGGCCTATGCGTTGTCTCGTCTTTAAAAAGAAAAACGTCAGGAGAGCATTGCTATTTCTCGGTGCAGTAACATTAGGCTATGCCACGGAACTGCTATACCGAGAGTGCCACAGTGATAAATAAATAAATAAATGTGGATATATAAAAATGAATAAATAAAATTATTTGGAACGAGGCGAACTTAGTGGGCGGAGCAAAGCAAGTTGATTCACAGATAGTGCTCGTTGGGAAATCAGTAAATATATATGGAAATAAATAAGTAAATAGGGAAATAAATGAGGAAATATAGATGGAAATAAATAAATTAATATATTAGAAAAAATATTAGAAAATACAAAACTTTAATTGCACATACATTTACATTTCTATATTCATTCCCAGATTTATTTGTTTCCAAATAATTTTATTTATTAATTTTAATATTTCCACATTTATTTATTCTTTTACTTATTTGTCATTGTGGCACTCTCGGTGTTCCATACCGCTCTGCCCTCAGTGTGTCTCCGAATAGTTATGAAACTTCTACAAGCAGGTTTTGTAATCGGGCTTCTTTAACCAATCAGAACGCAGAGCTGCCGGTCACGTGATTCTGTTTTTATATAACAAATGGGTTCTAAAAAGGATCCGTCTAGTGAGTTCCACCCTGAATGACCGAATGTATGTTGCTAGGCCAACGCACGTTATATCGAAATGGCTTATCAGTTTTGATTCAATATACTTGACACTGCATTGTGTCAGTTAAACTATGTCTGTGCCAAATTCCGATGCAGAGGACATCCTAGAGGAAAAAGCTGGATTTTTCATCGCGCCTAGTATAGAAAGCGAATGGGGTGAAGGCAATGTGGACCACCAGGCACTTTTGCAAAGAGCTGATGCACTAGCTTCAGAAAACCGTCTTAAAGAGGCCGTTGATGTGTTTTCAATGGCTTTGAGATATGGATGTATCAGACCCGAAAAGCTAAGCACTTTACTGGACTGCATACTGCGGAACTTCAAAAAGAAGGCTGGAGGGGAACCGGCTGCACAGCCGATCATCGCAACAAAGGACAGTGGTGGCAATGCCGCTGATGTGTCAGTTGTCCTGGTTGTGCCAGATTCCTTGGCGAACCAGTGACAATTGCCTGCGGGCATTCCTATTGCAAACGATGTTTACAACGACACATGTTCTCCAAATGCAAGCTTTGTGCCGAGGATGTTATGCATTTTTCCGCGGAGCTGAGGCCGAATGTGGTCCTCTGTAGCTTATTAGAAAAGTGGTTTCCAGATGAGATGAAGAGGTTTAAAGAAATAGCCGAAATAGAAGATCTGTCGAGAAGAAAACAGTTCGAAGAGGCCGTGACGCTTGCCAATAATGTGGTCAAATCAGGTGAGGACTGCTTGTAATGTTTCGCTTGGCTAACTAGCTTGTGGATAGGTTAGGACAAATCCTTCATCGACATCGAATTCTGCTGGCTAATTTCAGTTTACTAGCTAACGTTATAGTCCTCAAAAAATAAGGACAAGTCTCCAAGTTCTACTGACCAACATTTCATTGTCAGGAAACTTGTCATGTTAGACCTTTAGCGAACGTCACTTCCCCAAAGTTTGACCCTGTTATGTAACAACTACGCATGCGCACAAGGAGCGCATTGTGTAAGTGAGGTTATGGCATGCGTTTTATAACATCAATGAGTTGACAACACTGGGAAGAGCATTTTTCGTAAATGTTTAATTGGCATTTCCCTGTGTAAAATTAGTAAATTAATTAATATATGTATAATTAATGTATAAATAAAACAGTCAAAAGTTTGGAATATTCACAGTTTAACAAGGGTATTATAGGTGAGCCAAATATGCTCATATTCAGTCCGGATACATTGTTTGACACACTATTTTTTGAAGATCAATTTTAAACCTAACATTCAGGACATTAATGCAGCTGCGTGTTTACTGAAGTGATTTGCATGGTGTGCCTGTGCTCCCAGCCTGGGATATGAACCCACAATCCCCGTGTTGCAGGTGCATGCTGTAATCTTCGAAACAAAAGTGACCGTGACATCCTGTTCATTTTTAACCTTTGGATGCCAGAGCTTCCTGCTTCGCAACTGACTTGGGTCCATTCATTTTGATTCTCTTCATTGGAATCTGTTGCTCGGCTAATATATTGTGAAACATAACATATGCTTTTTGGGTCAGTAGTAGTTAACTTGGTCATCATCACACTGTGTGACTGGACAGTGAAGTGTTCTGCAGTGGTATGGGATATCTCTGCTGGTCTAAACCAGAGTTTCTCCTGCCCTGTCTAAGCTGTAAGTCAAAAGCTACTTTAGGCAAGCCAGAGGTGTCCCCCTAATCAACATTACCTGCAGCCCAGATATAGCTGATGCACAAATTTGGCCAGAAATGTCTGCACTAAAAGCTTTTGTGTTTAAACTAACAAACACATTATGTGCAGGTGAAGAGTATTGAAATTATTTTACCGCCATTTTGGCTCCTGTCAGTAGGGTGCACATGGAGGCCAGTCAGGACATTGAAAACCCTTATTATTAACATTTACAAATGGAATGTAGGTCAGCCATGAGGCTGCAGATTCCGGCGCTGTGATTTATTGTACACGTAACTCATCCCACAATTATTAAATGGGTTGGGTGAACCACAGGAGCAGGGTGAATGACACACCAGTCATCTGCCAATAGTCTCATCCACATGTAAAATATTTTTAATAGTATTATTTTTTTTAAAGTTTATTTTCCACCGCTTTTTTAAAGAAATCTCCCAATATTGAATGCTTAGTAATGTTTTTTCAGGTAATATTTGCCCCATAACTGTAAGGTGCTTTTAGTGTTTGTTAATTTGGGGGCGTGCAGATGCTCTCCTCCAAAGCCTGTTCTTCCATCTAGTGCTTCTTCTTTTCACTGCAGAGTTTGAGCTGTGCAGCTTTTGCATCAGAGGAGGTGGCCCTCCAGGACAGCAGTAGGCTACTACTGGTTTTCATTATTACCCTCTAATCAGGACTGATTTAAACCTGGGACACCAGAGGTGCGTCCCAATACTCGAAATGCACTCCCAATGCACCCTACTTTCCTCCGCTACCACCTCTTCTCCTCCGTGCCCCGGAAACCGATCCTTGTGTCCTGATCTAATATTGCTGAATACACATTGATTGCATATTAATGGTTACATATGTCTCGACGCAAACCGCAATGTCAAGTACGTTGTATACTGTACATACAACTACTTCAGGCAGTTTTGCATACTTCCGGGTAGGAGAGGAGTGGTAGTGTAGTGGGGGAGTGGAGGAAAGTAGGTGAAGAATATTGAGACGCAGCCCAGGATAAATCTCTGGCCAATCGGTGGCATTAATCGATCAATAAACTGTACAGGTAGAAAAGAAAACCAGCACTACTACTGGCCTGGATGCCAGATTTCAGTTATTCCCCCTTTACACGCTGCTGCTGCAGGTGCCCCATTGAGCAAAGGAGGTCCTCTAACTTTAGGACACAGGGATATACCCTGGCAACCGTGGCGCTGCAAACGGTTGCCAAGTTTGACTCATGGGCCAAGTTAAGGACAAACGTCACAAGACGCTGCCCGCAGCATGCCACATGCACGTGTTACGTGTTCAAAAGACAGGCGCTGCATAGTTTAGAATTGGCTCAGGGGCCCGTATCACAAAGCAGGATTACAGAGTTAGCTGGATAACTGCACGGAGTAAAACCCGGAACCCTCCCAAATCTGGGCCATGGACTGAAGTTAAAAAGCCGTTCCGTGTTTTACCCAGTGCAGTTATCCAGCTAACTCCGTAATCCTGCTTTGTGATACAGGCCCCAGGGGGGAATACTACGAAGCAGGATTACTGAGTTAGCTGGATAACTGCACTGAGTAGAACTCGGAACCCTCCCAAATCTGGAACATGTACTGAAGTAAAAAGAGCCTTTCCGGGTTTTACTCAGTGCAGTTATCCTGCTAACTAAGTAATACTGCTTCGTAATATACCCCCCACGTCTCTTTTGTTAGCAGATAAAGTTGTGTGCTCTAACAATGCGGAGAATTAAGATGGTTTTTGAACAGTGAAGCCAAGGGAAGATACCTGCAGCTCTGGGGTGCTATGCAGATTGTTGAGATAGCATAGCATTCACTTGTACTGTCATTTTAAAAATGACTATGACTAAAAAAAACATTTCTTATAGACTATCATGGAAGTGTGTGTGCTTAAGTATGGTATATGCGCTTTTAAAATTGTACGAGTGCTGCGTGTTTTTCAGTCCTAACTACTATGATCTCGGGGGATGTGCCTCATCACTGTCCCTTCCACCTTCTGCAGCTGAAAAGATCAGCCTTATCTAAGCCTTTTTGTTCCTGTCTTTCACATATTTTCTTATCTTGCCTTTTCGTCCTTTTGCTCTACCTCTCCGTCTCTCCCTTTTTTTTCCTCACCCCCTCCATCCCTTCGACGCAGATCCTGGTGATGTTTTGGCACGGGCATGCCGGGCCGAGGCCCTGGCCGGCCTGGGACAGTACAGGCGTGCCCTCAGTGACCTGGAACCACTGTGCGTGTGCTCAGCTAACTGGCCAGAGGTGGGTTGGCCAGAGGTGGGTCACCAGAGCACACCGCCCCCTAGTGGATGCACAAGTCGGTTATCCTGGCCTCTTTACTGGGTAGAAGATGGCAGGACGGGGCAGGGAAGCAAACATCAGCCCCTGGAGGCCAGCAGCACTGCTGGTTTTATATTAATATCCTCTAGACAGGGACTGATTTAGACCTGGTACACTAGGGTTAGTGTGATCTTTGGTCAGTACGTGACAAATCTAATATGATTGATATGAGCAATCAGGCCATGCACACGTGTTTCTCCTTTGTTTTAGGTTGCTCTGGATGAATGAATGTAATATAAAATAATGAAATATCACGTAGAAAAGAAAGCTATCAGAAGTACTGGCCTTGAGGGGCAGATCTGTTCTGTAGGAGAATATGAAGTGGTGTGGGGGTGATGGCCAATGAGTACTAACTTCTGGATCAGACTTTTTCCCAGAACTCTGAGAAAATTGCTGATACTGCGGCAGTATGCCTCGTGCTCACTTTCCTCCAGACTCAACAGCAGATAAACACGCTTTCCAAATGCCAAATGAGACATAACCCTTTTGAGCAAATACCCCCGACAGTTAATCTTTCACAGGACGCTATCTGGGCTACAGCAGCTCTGAGTTTCCTGCTGTGTGTGTGTGTGTGTGTGTGTGTGTGTGTGTGCGTGTGCGTGTGCGTGTGCGTGTGCGTGTGCGTGTGCGTGTGTGTGTGTGTTGCCTTTATAGCTGTAGTTCTTCCATATGATAATGCTTGCTCTGCATTGCAAGTCGTTAACTCCTTTGTCTCCTGTTTTTCATGAATATGTAAATTATTTTCCTTTAAATCCGTTTGTGAGTAATGCGTACACGCCTCACCATTAAGGCGTTCATTAGCATTTTTAATTTTACAAATTTCTTTCATTCCATGTTAATGTTTTCCATGTAACTTTTTTTTTTTTTAAAGTCAATGGTTTAGAACCAGATGATAGAGTGACTAATTGGGAAACTTGTTGTGCCTGACAGGGTGTGGTGATTTAGCAGTGTGTTAAGCGTGACCTTCCCCATCCTCTCTCCCTCAGGGTTACTTTAGGAAAGGTCTGATCCTGCAGGAGATGGGTCAGGTGGAAGAGTCCTTGCATGTACTGGTGCACTGCCTATCCCTGGACCAGCACTTCACACTCGCAAAGACGGAACTCCAAAAGGTGTGGTGGGGAAAAAAAAATATATATTTTCATATCCGTAAGATAAACGTCACGAGAGAAGCTTAAATAAACGATCCTCAGATCAACGCTGCTTCCTTCTGGTTTCAAGCCAAGTTTCTTAACCGTTGTGGGACACGGCCAAGTACATATATTATTATGTTATATTATGCATAAAAATATTCCTGCTGTGCTGTAAGAGGTTCAGTTGTTAGAAAGGGAGAGGGATGTCGCTGGTAGCTTTTGGATGCTTCTCTGTTTTAAAGTCCTTAACCTGTCAAGCCATAAGTTGTGTATTCTCATTTGCGTGCATGAATTATTCCTGTTTACAAGCCTCAGGCATTTATGTGTCATACCAAATTGGGTATCCATAATGAAATTATACGCTTACATATGAATAGTTTGCTCCGTGTGACTGCTGATGTAATAACTTTGAGCCAACTAGAAATTGATGTACCAGGCAAGGATTGTTTAAGGTCTGTGGGGGGTTTTTTTTCTAGAATATAAGAGCGAGTTATTAAGAGCTTAGGGAGGAGCTCGGGTGGGATGTTGAGGTTCCGTTTTGGACGTTGAACGGTAATCCCGTCTCGTCATGGCAAACAAAATAAATATGCGATTAAATCACACATAGTAACGCATGTACAGTTCACATTAATATACAGACCGATATGAAACATTAGCGAGGGCTTGAGGCAGAAGAGCAAGGGGTTAAGGGAGGTTAGGGATTCATTATTGATCTGCTCATTTCTACTAAATCACTGCCTGTGATAATGGGCGCGCTCGATTAGGGGCTCCCGGGCGGTAGGTGAGTTAGCGGTTGGGTGGAGTTTTCACTCAATTTAAATCGGCTGCCAACCACACTAATGCAGCGGCGACAAGCGGCGATGTCACGCCCTTCCCGGTCTCCTCCTGTCCCACGGCCCGTCCTCGAAGGCTGGTCCTCGGAGCAAACGTAGGCCCTGCCCCTCCACGCAGAACCCCACCCACGATAAGGCAAGCTGCCTGATTTTGGTTACGTTAGCGTCACCGTGCCGCTCTCTCCCTTGTGTCCTCTGGCAGAGGCTTCACCAGCTGCTGTCTCCTGCCGTGGAGAACGTCAAGGTGGGTCTCCGGGAGACGGTCCAGAGCGCCTCCCCTCACCTGTGGAGTAAAGAGCTGGCGGGGCCAGCCCAGGAGGACGTCCAGGACGCCACGGCCCTTAAAGACGCTGAAGAGGTAACGACTCATTTTGTCTTTTTTTCTCCCTTGGACGTTGGTGATTACATACACTACTGTTCAAAAGTTTTGGAATTTTTGAAAGAAATTGATACTTTTATTCACCAAGGTAACATTAAATTGATCAAAAAATACAGTCAAGACATTGATAACAAACTACTGTTGCAAACTTCTATTTCATTCTATTTCTACTTTAGAGATTTTTACACATAGTCAGTCGCCCCCCCCCCCGCCCCCCATTTTAGGTCACCAAAAGTAATTAACATAAATTTTAAATCATAGTTAATATTTGGTCGCATATCCTTTGCATGCCATGACTTCCTGATGTCTGTGACCCAACGACATCAAAACACTCTTGATATCTTATTTTCAGGTACTCTTACAAGCGATACTATAACCTCTCTGCATTTGAATGGATCTCTGTGGGAATTGTGGGGTGGGACTAGATTAAGCTGTAAATTACAAGAGAATAGTACGGAACACATGGCTGGCTAAATGGCTGTAAGTCATCAAGGGTCTGAGGTATCTAACGAGCCTCAAACTATCAATCTGCTGCCAGATATGCAGTAGCTATGGATGGATCACTTGAAGGGTTGTTGACTCATTTTCCTATTCAACTCAATGGAAAATTGTTTTTGCCCTCAGAATGGCGGCGCGAGCTGGTCAGAGAGCCTGGAGAAGCGGAGTCTGAGCCGCGCCCACTCACTGCGAACCCACGGGTGCCCCGTTGGGCCGGAGGCAGAGGAGGGGCTGAAGAGGGTGTGCTCGGCACCCCAGCTCGGGGACCAGGAGAAGGGGGCACTGCTGAAGAGGAAGCTCACTATGTGCGAAGCAGGCCCCTCCCTCGTCTACAGTGTGGGGAACAAGCAGAAGAAGCAAGGAGGTGAGTCAGCCCCACCCCCCACCCCGCTCGGACCACGCCCAGCCGCATGTCTCATAACCCTTTAAAGGGGACATGAAGCACTCTGTAAAGTGGCTCTGGTTCGTTAGCTTTTTACCTTAAATTAGATATGACCGTGCGTTCAAATCTCAAACCGACCCATGTTTGCTGGAAAAAGAAGATAAAAGTTAGCTTTTTTCCACTAGGGTGCAGCCAGTTTCGAACAACTGCAGTCGGGATGTCACTAGGTTGGTTAGTCTCGGCTGCTCAATGTATTACTATGGGAAAATGGCTAATTTAAGGTAAAAAGCTAACGAACCAGAGCCACTTTACCGGGTGCTTCATGTCCCATTTAATGTGTAAGATCACAAATATGTGATTAGAATGTTCTTAGCTGAACATTCTAATGCAGATGTAATAATCACTAAAGCATAGATATAGAACGATAGATATGATGTAATAGTAATTGGTATTACCTGGGTAGAGTTCCTAGCCAGCTATAATAGGAACCTATGGCAAAAGTGCCATGTACTGCCTTTCTTTCTAACTCGCTGCAATGTCATAATCGGGTCTAAGAAGCCAGATAGCTGATGATTGGCTCATGGATATAGAACCATTGTTACTGGCCACCATCTTACCTGGGTACGGTCTCAAAAATTGTGCCACTAAACTATGACGTGTGACTAATCTGTGGTTCTATATCTATGATTGAAAGCAATGGAATTCTAGAACAATGTTTAAAAAGCATTCAAAAAAACCTACTCTTCAAAGGGTTATCCATGCTCACGCTTATAGAGTCTTTAGATTAGTGGTGCCCAGCCCTGGTATTGGACAGCTGTGTGGTCTTGTTTTTTCTCCTATATTCACTTAGTTTATCAATTAAAGCATTTGTTTACACTGTTAACTCGGTCCATCTGGTTACTTAGGTTTGAGTTTCCAGGGCTATAGCGACGGTACAAAAGATTTATTGCCACAGTATTGCACTTTGCCCTGCCCCGTCATAGATATTAATCAGATGCATCAGATTGTGCGTCCCTCCCAGCCACTCTGCCCCTATGAACTCCTGCCACAGGAGTTCTCCAATCCTGTGCTGACCCTGACCCTGTTTGCTCAGGCACAGAAACTGCGGGAGCTGCCATTTCAACCAGCATGCCCTGCAGAGCAATCCCTCTGGAGTTACTGCAGGCCAGTGACTTTGAGTGTTCTCTCTGCATGAGGTAAGGACTGCGTGCGTGCGTGCGTGCGTGCGTGCATGCGTGCGCTCTTTACATGCACAATGTTAACTTGGTTAACTTGCCCCCCACCCCCTTGAATTGGCTTAATGGTTGTGATTGCTGTAAGGGTAATCTGCTCTTATGAAATGACCTGAGGTACTGAATCCATAAAACACCTCTCTCTCTCTCTCCCCCCCCTCTCTCTCTCTAGGTTATTCTATGAGCCAGTGACTCCTCCCTGTGGACACACCTTCTGCAAAAGCTGCTTGGAGCGCTGTCTGGACCACACCCCTCACTGTCCCCTCTGTAAGGAAAGCCTCAGAGAGGTGAGCCACAGCCGCCATGTTTCCTGCCTCTCCCTCAGCCGCGTCGTGACCGCATCCTGACTGTGTTGTGACCATCTTATGACCACCTTTATAACGGCGTGTGCTTGAGGGTCCGTAGTGTGTCTTAAACGCAACAATCAATGCTGCAGTAAAATGGTGATGAGCATGATTGTAAAATGAAATGAAATCGATGCAGGACAAGTTGGGTGAGTAAAAGTGTAGAAGTGGTTATTTATGGCTGTTTTTGTGTGTGTGTGTTTTTCCAGTACCTAGCATCTAGGAAGTACAACGTCACTACAGTTCTGGAGGAGGTGATAAAGCAATACTTGGGGGAGGAGCACTTTGAGAGAAAGAAAAGTCAGATGGAGGAGAATAAGGAGCTCTCAGAGTAAGCCTCCTAAAGCTGTGGTGAGAGTGTGGGTCCTCAAACCTGCTTGTCTAAAGCTGTGGTGAGAGTGTGGGTCCTCAAATCTGCTCGGCTAAAGCTGTGGTGAGAGTGAGAGTGTGGGTCCTCAAACCTGCTTGGCTAAAGCTGTGGTGAGAGTGTGGGTCCTCAAACCTGCTCAGCTAAAGCTGTGGTGAGAGTGGGGGGCCTCAAATCTGCTCTGCTAAAGCTGTGGTGAGAGTGTGGGTCCTCAAACCTGCTCAGCTAAAGCTGTGGTGAGAGTGAGAGTGTGGGGGAATCAAGCCTGATTGGCTAAAGCTGTGGTGAGAGTGAGAGTGTGGGGGAATCAAGCCTGATTGGCTAAAGCTGTGGTGAGAGTGAGAGGGAATCAAGCCTGCTTGTCTAAAGCTGTGGTGAGAGTGTGGGTCCTCAAGCCTGCTCAGCTAAAGCTGTGGTGAGAGTGAGAGTGGGGGGCCTCAAATCTGCTCTGCTAAAGCTGTGGTCAGAGTGAGAGTGTGGGGGAATCAAGCCTGATTGGCTAAAGCTGTGGTGAGAGTGGGAGTGTGGGGGAATCAAGCCTGATTGGCTAAAGCTGTGGTGAGAGTGGGACTGTGATATGATTGTTAGGCAGTCTGAAGATTAACTGTATTTCTGCCAGTAGCCACCAGAGAGCAGGCTTTGCCAGCTGCTGTTTGTCGAAGGGCATGTATACTCCCTGAATGGGTGCTTGAGTTTGGCTTCATATAATGCAGACTATGCATCAGTCCTGTACTGAAATGTGTGCGTACTGGACTCTGAAGAGCATTCCCTGACATTCGGCCTGTTTGCCTCCCCCAGCTTGACGAAGAACGTCCCCATCTTCGTGTGCACCATGGCGTATCCCACCGTGCCGTGCCCCCTGCACGTCTTCGAACCCCGATACCGGCTCATGATCCGCAGATGCATGGAGACGGGAACCAAGCAGTTTGGGATGTGTATCCATGACCCACGGAAAGGGTGCGCTTTCTGTGTCTGTGTGTTTTATTTTTTCCAGTTTGTGCACGTTTGTGTGTGTGTGTATATTTGGTACCCTTGGTAACATTCACAGACTAGTGGTGAGGGGTCTGCAACTGGCTGGAATGCAAAAATTGTGGGCAAAACAGTTGGCAAGATATTGCTCCATGTCAGCAAATATAGGTAGCCACCATATCTGGAGGCGGTGCTGTTACCTATACCCTTAATGAGCCTGCAAGTGTCCATAGCATTACTGTGTACTGTTACCTATACCCTTAATGAGCCTGCAAGTGTCCATAGCATTACTGTGTACTGTTACCTATACCCTTAATGAGCCTACAAGTGTCCATAGCATTACTGTGTACTGTTACCTATACCCTTAATGAGCCTGCAAGTGTCCATAGCATTACTGTGTACTGTTACCTATACCCTTAATGAGCCTGCAAGTGTCCATAGCATTACTGTGTACTGTTAACTATACCCTTAATGAGCCTGCAAGTGTCCATAGCATTACTGTGTACTGTTACCTATACCCCTAATGAGCCTGCAAGTGTCCATAGCATTACTGTGTGCTGTTACCTATACCATTAATGAGCCTGCAAGTGTCCATAGCATTACTGTGTGCTGTTACCTATACCCTTAATGAGCCTGCAAGTGTCCATAGCATTACTGTGTACTGTTACCTATACCCCTAATGAGCCTGCAAGTGTCCATAGCATTACTGTGTACTGTTACCTATACCCTTAATGAGCCTGCAAGTGTCCATAGCATTACTGTGTACTGTTACCTATACCCTTAATGAGCCTGCAAGTGTCCATAGCATTACTGTGTACTGTTACCTATACCCTTAATGAGCCTGCAAGTGTCCATAGCATTGCTGTGTACTGTTACCTATACCCTTAATGAGCCTTCAAGTGTCCATAGCATTACTGTGTACTGTTACCTATACCCTTAATGAGCCTGCAAGTGTCCATAGCATTACTGTGTACTGTTACCTATACCCTTAATGAGCCTGCAAGTGTCCATAGCATTGCTGTGTACTGTTACCTATACCCTTAATGAGCCTGCAAGTGTCCATAGCATTGCTGTGTACTATGTGTCCCCATTGGTTATGTCCTTTGATGTTACTTTTGTATGTGGACATAAATAAATTTAAATGTGTGTGGGTGTGAGATTGTGGTTGTTTTCCTCAGGTTTCTCTGTGTTAAGTTTGGTTTGTTTCCTGTTTTTGTTTCCTGCAGGTTTGCAGATTGCGGCTGCATGCTGCTGATCAGGAGCGTGCACTTCCTGCCGGACGGCCGGTCGGTGGTGGACACGGTCGGCGGGAAGCGGTTCCGCGTTCTGCAGCGCGGCATGAAGGACGGGTACTGCATCGCCAACATCCAGTACCTGGAGGACGTGCGGGTGAGCGGGAGGGTGTTTACAGAGAGATTTACCTGGAGCCGTCATATCTGCCTGTACCAAAGCCCTCGTAAGAAGCGTCTAAGGGTCTATGATTACTAACCTAAAGGCTGTAGGTTAGATTTCCTGTCGGGGCACTGCGCTTGTACTTGGTTCTTGCAAACTGGATTGATTTAAAATCTGGAGCAGTGAATCTGAAATGTAAGGCAATAACAGGGGGTCTACAAAGCAAGTGAATAATTATGAAACACTGTGCTAGAATGGAGCTTATTGAACGGTTGTTTTTCTCTAATTCACACTCAAAGCTTGATGTTAAAGGTGCGGGGATGAGTTACCGTGTGTGTTCCAGGTGAGCGACGCGGAGGAGCTGTCCGAGCTCCAGGAGCTCCACGACCAGGTGTACGAGCAGGCGCGCGCCTGGTTTCGCAACCTGAAGAACCGCTTCCGGGGCCAGATCCTGCAGCACTTCGGCCCCATGCCCGAGAAAGAGGCCGACATCCAGGTGGGCGCGGCGACCGGGGCCCGTGCGTGCGTGCGCGTCTGCTTCTGTTAACGTACAGCCGCTTCCGTAGTCTTCAGATTAGCACTTAAAGTGGCTTCAGTTAGCTAATCAGACCGTATACATGGAGAACCTGTGAGTCAAGTATGTATGCAGGCTTTGGGGGGGTCAAACAACTAATTTTTGTGTGTGTGTGTGTGCGTGTGCGTGTGCGTGTGCGTGCGCGTGCGTGTGCGTGTGTGTGTGTGTGTGTGTGTGTGTGTACACGCCCGTTCTCAGGCGACTCCTAATGGGCCAGCTTGCTGCTGGTGGCTCCTGGCGGTCCTGCCTGTTGATCCTCGGTACCAGCTGTCCGTGCTCTCCACCATGTCCCTGAGGGAACGGCTCGTGAAGATCCGGCACATTCTCGCCATCTGCGGACCGTCTCCAACGTGTAGCTCCTCCCAGCCCTGCTCATGACCCCCCCAGCCCCCCCCCCCCCCACGCCCGCCATTACCTACCCTGTCCCCAGCCCACCCGTGATGTACCCCGCCCTGCCCCACCCAAAACCAGAAACTGGCCCCTCCTCCTCAGGGCCTTTGTACCTGTGACAGAAGTCCAGACTAAAAGCCACTTGAGTAACATGTCGTAACGTCGCTTATATAAGATTCACAAGTTGCTCACTATTGCTTTTGGGACTAAAAAAAACAAAAAAAACAGACTGCCTATTTCAGACTTCTCCTAATTCCTAGTGTTGAAAATGGCCAATTTCTGACTTAAGTGCTAAGCTCGTGTTTACTCTTTAATATGGGTATGTTGAGAAGAAAATAGCATTTAAAAAAATTTAACCAGAACCTTCTATTTATCTTGAGATCATTGGATAATGAGAGCTGACTAATTAAACGCTGCATTATATGCAACAGATTTTACGGCAAGTGTTGTTGGTAGCATCTGTGAAGTATTTTTTAAAATAGCTTCCAGGTGATCGAGTCCGGCTTTGGTCTCTGCTGCTTGGGGCAGTGGATATCTGCAAGCAGAAATTAAATCCACAATGCTGAAATCTTTGGGCGATTCGCAGCGGCACTTAACCTTTACTCGCCCAAGCAAAAAAAAAAGAAAAAAGGCTGCTACTTCCATGTCCAGTGACCACAAATAACCCGGCCTCAGTGTGACGGCACATGATTCTTATTGAAATGGACACACGCACAAAGTTTCACGCGACTGTTCTTTCCAGACATCGAATAAAAAATGTATTAAAAAGGCAGCATGGCCAAGCAGCGCCGCGGGTCCAGTTCAGTTGTGTCTTGCACAGGCAGACGGTTCTAACGTTTCAGAACAACTGGTTTGCCATTGGTTTTTGGATTATGTTTTTTTAGTTTTTTTTTGCAGTGCCGTTGATGCTAACTTCGTCGCATTTCTTCCAAACGCCAGACATACCGATTGAATGCACTACAGCCGGCCGTGTAAACTCATCACAGAAAGGTCTACATTCTCGAGAAATCACCATGTCCCACCTCTAAAACAGAGGAAAGTCTTTGTTATGGTTTCTCTGGCACCTGTCAGCAGGTCATTTTTGCCTTACACACATCTCGCTTCCCGGTTCGTATCTCGATGCACTACAATTTCCGGAATAATTATCAGACGTAATCTCAACATCAACTTCTCGAAGAATCACCCTTCCGTATAAATGCATCGCACGGTGGCTTTGTTGTATGCGACTCATTGTAAAAATGTTCTTTTGGACAGATTTATGCTTTTTGCTGTAATTTTTAAGTTATTGATTTTCAGAAATAAAAACAGTTTGTTTGCGCAATGTTTGTGAGGACTGCATTTTCCAATGAGGAGAGACACACTTTCAAGCGTTGCAGTATTGTTTGTTTATGTTATCCATTTGCTATTGTTGCACAGCAGAACAATGATCATACCTATTTAATATTGATAACATATTATGAATGTTATGTTATAGGGCAATGCTTGGTGGTAATTCAAGCCAATATTGATCTATAACATACTGCTGGATGAAACATAGGAGAACCAATTAGACTGAATGAAACCAATCTCAGAAGGGTCGCTTTCAGAAATAACTTTACCTTCCAGACGTTAGAGAGGATGTCTGGGGTCAAGACTATCACTTAGCTTATCAGGTCATGAAAGCAAGGGGTATGAAACATGAGCCTGGAGGAGTGAGCGCATGCACGCACACACACACACACACACACACACACACACACACGCGCACACACACATACACACACGCGCGCACACACACACACACACACACATACACACGCACACAAACATACACACACACACATACACACACACGCGCACACACACACACACACACACACATGCGCCGCGTGTCCTGAGCACAGGGATCTGAAAGGATGGCATAAGATAAGAGTGAGGTTACAGACAGGGCTCTTATTATGACATCATGACCCAAAAGTTACGCTTGGCTCGGGTAGGGCACACAGAAAAGGGTGCACAGTTCACCCTGTGGGTATGCAATTAAAAACCGATGTGCCAAAATAGTTTTGTGGGGCGCTTGGGTAACTTTTCATACGTTCCCAACAGAAGGTTACCCACTTGAGGCAAGTTTCAGAAGAGCTCAACCAGATGATTACTGTCCCCTACTCAAGGCACCATTATCTTAGATATTTACACGGTCAACAGTCATAAGGGTGACCTTAATTATTTTGGGATAAGTACCTTGCTTGCGGCTGGAGGTGTCTGTGTAAACAGTGACTCCCAGAGCCCTGTGCTACATTGATGCACGCAGTATCGTGATTGCCGGGTGAAGGGGTTCTTCCCCCAAAATGTAGAGGATTGTGAAGAACTCATGGGTATATAATGGTAATGATCGTATTCATTTAAAATGACACGTTTCAGATCCTTCTGCGTTCACCTGTGAGCGCCCTCCTGTGGTAAACAAGTGGTAAACACACAGATGAAGAGCAGGAGGAATGCAGGTAACTGATCTCTGAATGTAGGTAACTGACTGGCTGACTGGCTGGCTGTCTGATCCCCATTGTTGAAAAACGCATGCTCAAATTGCGAGTGAACGAAAAACTTTGAACGTTATAAAATTAATGTAGTAGTCTATTCTTTATAATATCTTTATTCCAATTTTGTCCCTAAGGCTAAGCAACTTTTCTTTAGGATTTCTGGTCGGCATGGAAATCAATAATTTGCTATTGAAACGCAGAGACAGTGAACAACTCTATTAACGGTAGAAATTTACAAATGTAGGCTACAAATGTAGAAACAAAAACAGAAACAACAGGCTTAATGCAAAAAATAGGCCTAAATTCAGCCTAAATTAACTGGAACATAATTAGCAATTAGGCTATTTACCGGCAGCTTTGCATCTGCTGTAGGCTACACTGCTGCCCCTTTTTTTCATTTTAATTTTTCTCTCCCTGTGTCTGACTAAAGGCCATTGCCAAAGTGAGTCCTCATATGCAACTGATTCATTGCACGCAATAAAAACCAACATGTTCACCTTTTCGGATTTGAGAGATGCCCTCAACGGAGTTATAACAGCCCCGCTGTACTGAGTACAACTTGCTATTTTATTGCCCTGCAGTGCTGGAGAGGCTGAGGTTTCCTGCATGCGTCACAATTTACGGGCCGTTCCGTACAGTAGAGAAGCCAGCATTTTAAGCCATGCTGCAGGCTTTTGATAAGCAGTATGACCTTCCAACCAGTAGCCTACTTCTCCCAAACAGCTCATGAGTGGTTTTGAGGTGCACGGCAAGATTTGTGGTGTTATACTCGTCACATTCATTTTAACCCCGAATACCCGACGCAGACTCGTAATTTTTTTTGATTTACCATTGTCGTCTGGCTCATAGCCAGAATGCGGTATGATATTAGTACTTAATATAATAACTCCAATGACAACACTTTTTATCCCCTTGTTTATGTATAGCCTATGCTGTTGTAACATATCATAAGTAGACCATGGCCTATAAAAAAACTCCACAAAACAACACACTCAAAACGAATCCCCCTATGAATAATGAACTGTCCCAGACAGTGCGTCCCCTCCCCCACTCAGGCTGTTATAGCTTTCGGCGCAATTGCCTAATTGTTTAAAAAGTGGTACCATGAAGACAATGGGTGTAGCCTTGTATGACTATGATAATGATTTATTTAAGATCATATAACTTTCAAAAGCAAAAAAACACTTAAAAGCAAAACAGACAAAAAAATGGGCATAACCAGTGACCAGCTCAGCTCTTCAGTGAGTATGACGTGATTGCAATACCGCGGTATTTCAGTAACCATCCCAGCCCTAGCACCTTATATGTGGAATGAAATGCAAGAGACATTAAAGCTGACCTCCTTGGTGTCTTTTGACTGTTTAAATGGTTCAGAATCATATTTGAGAAATAATTGGAGGCAATCAGGATTGCTGATAATGCTGTGGTATCTTAACAGTTATTTAAATTTCAATAGAAACACATAAAATAAAATGCTACTAAAATGTGTATAAAAACAAACACAAAAAAACAGCTAAATACCTGGAACATTGTAGCAACGTTGCCGCAATGTTGCTGCAAAGTCTCTTGGAAAACGTTTTATTGAGATTGTTTGAACGTGGCTTCAACGTTGTAGAGCAATATTGCAGCAACAGTGCACAGGGTTGTAGTAAGAAGCATTCTTAGTTTATGTTACACTTGTAACCTTTGTTTGGGGCTTTTGTAAAATATTTCCAAAACTCAAAAACATCTTTCACTGTTGAAATGAGAACTATTGGCAGAAGCAAGACATTCTAGCTGAGCGGTACTGGAGCGAACTGGAGCTTGCGGAGTGGTAACGTTCTAATAGTGCTCATCACTCTAATTAAATTACGTCCACTTCCCCTCCTCGCTCGCTCCCGCTCACATACTCTGCCACACACACCTTTGAGAATCAGATGCACTCCATCGCCCCGGTATGCAGGCCAACCTGCATGCTCCAGACCAATTTCCGCCGTGCCTTGTCACATGTTCCTCGCTGGTTGCATACAGGCGTCCGGGCTGAGCTAGGCTTGCCTAGTCTTGTTGACAGACTAGCATGAAACAGCTTCAAGGAGACGAAGGGAATTATTGGATTATATCATAGACAGAAAATGATGCTAACATATTTCAAACGCCCTTAATGTTGGGTTTTTTTAATGATTTTTTAAAACATTCAGCTTTTGTGCACCTGTGCCTCCCCCCAAAGCTTGCAATCCAGATGATGTGATCCGTACTTATTTTATTAGCAGAAGTCATGTTGTAGGGGCCAGAACAGATTTATGACTTTATTTTTCTCCTCAACCTTGAATTGCCAAAGCCGACCATCCTATGAGAAAGCAACCACTGGCAGCTCAGAACCTGGTTCTGTCTTTCACTGACAATTTGACAATTTTCTCAAAATAATGGGGCATCAGGGCTCATCAAAACAATGGGGTTTGTCAAGCCAAAAATAGAAATGGCCGACAGCATATCATCACGTACACACGTGGAGGAAAACCAGGCAGAAGTCAAATGTTCAAATATTGAAGACATTTCATCCAAAAATTTCTAAATAAATGAATAAATAAATAATTTAAAAGGTTTAAAAAGGCTACTATATTTTCACAGTTCTGTCTATTAAAGAGGCTGTTCTCCCTGCTGCAGTACTGTATATTTCCACTAGGTGGCAAGAATTGCCCATGAACACTGCCTATTTTGTTTTTCTATATTAATGTGCAACAGAACTCAGGTCTCAGTTGTATTCTCATATTTTTTTCATGATTTTTTTATTTATTTACTTAACATTCAGCCAACATCAGGTCAAAATGATTAATGTTGAGAAAATATATGTATAACTACCACTATGATTTTCAACAACATTTATATGTACACCTAAAGATAATGTATGTTATTGTACAATATGTAAAATAATAAGTTTATTAATCCAGCACCAATGATAAATTATTAACACTTGCACACACACACACACACACACACGCATGCATATGCCTACAGAAATACAGCACTCCCTTTGGGAACCTGATAACAGAACTCTTGTTGAGCCGTGATATCCAGCATCCATGACGGCTGCCGTTACGGGATGGACAGCATCATGACAAATTCTGGAAGCAGACACAAGAGAGACAAGGTCAGAGCGTTGGTGAGTCATTTGCCTTTTTTGCAGCAGCTCTCTCCTTTTTCATGTCATACATACATTCACCCTGTATGTAGGGGCATTTGGAGGCGTGGGTTTCACACTGAGGTGTGTATGTCTTTACTGGTTTCAGTGTGAGGCCTTCTCCTCGGTCTCCTTGGACCAATACCCATGACCTTGACAGGGACTTATAGCTGTACCTGGGGGGGGACTTATGCCTCGAGTTAAGACAACTGGACCTCCGAAAACTATTAAAACTGAACAGCTGCTCCTAATCAGCAAGATAAGGGACATCTACTCCATGCATGATTGGGTTCAGTAGTCCAATTTTCTGAAGTCAAGGTTTAAGCCCATAATAATGCCATCATAATAGATCATTAGTTTCTGTATGTTATGTGTGACGAGTTTGTGGGAGAGTCCATTTCTGTATGGGAGTATACAGACACTTTCCGTATATCTGCGTGCGATGTTGTAGCGCACGTGTGAACGTGACGTGCGGGTGCACATGCAAGCGCGGGCGTGTCTGTATCGGTGTGCGTGCGGGTTTTCTGATTGACCGATCGACGGGTCGGTCGAACGGTGCGCTTTCTGGGATTTCCACACCGT
>CM056395.1:20511637-20534137 GCA_029718625.1 Synaphobranchus kaupii | reverse complement strand
AACTGTATTGAATGTGGTTATATTAGCAGTATTGAATGTGGTTGTTTAGAGCGGAACGGGATTGAGTGCGGTTATATTTGCAGGAACTGTATTGAATGTGGTTATATTAGCAGTATTGAGTATGGTTATATTAGCAGGAACAGGATTGAATGTGGTTATATTAGCAGTATTGAGCGTGGTTATATTAGCAGGAACAGTATTGAATGTGATTATATTAGCAGTATTGAGTGTGGTTATATTAGCAGGAACAGTATTGAATGTGGTTTTATTAGCAGTATTGAGTGTGGTTATATTAGCAGGAACAGTACTGAATGTGGTTATATTAGCAGTATTGAGTGTGGTTATATTAGCAGGAACAGTACTGAATGTGGTTATATTAGCAGTATTGAGTGTGGTTATATTAGCAGGAACTGTATTGAATGTGGTTATATTAGCAGTATTGAATGTGGTTGTTTAGAGCGGAACGGGTTTGAGAGCAGTTGTACAGACAGGAACAGTGTTCACCGTGGTCCTCTAGCCATGGGCAAGACTCAATCTGCTTTCAGTTCATGTCCTGCAGTTTATCCCTTTGCTCTTTTTACTTCGTCAAATACATCTCTGCGTTAGTCAATCACATTTAGCCTCTGGGGTTTTTTCTGCAGCACACACACAGTGTGGGACAGCAGTTTCCAACAGAGAGAGCGAGTGTTCAGAGTCAAAATCAACTTTGAGAGAGAGAGAGTTGAGCAACATATGGAGAGAGTTTAGGGTCATTGTGCAGAGAGTTCAAAGTCGTATGGAGAGAGTTTAGGGTCAGTATGTAGAGAGTTTAGTTGAGTCATATGGAGAGAGTTTGGGGTCAATGTGTAAATAATTTAGGGTCAGTATGGACAGAGTTTAGTTGAGTCATTGGAGAAAGTTTAGGGTCAGTATGTAAAGAATTTAGGGTCAGTATGGACAGAGTTTAGTTGAGTCATTGGAGAAAGTTTAGGGTCAGTATGTAAAGAATTTATGGTCAGTATGGACAGAGGTTAGTTGAGTCATATGGAGAAGGTTTAGGTCAGTATGTAGAGTTTAAGGCCAGTGTGTCGAGAGTTTAGGGTCAGTATGTAAAGAGTTTAAGGCCAGTGTGTAGAGAGATTAGGGTCCATATCTGAAGAGTTTATTTGAGTGCCATGGAGAGAGTTTAGTTTAGTTAAATGGAGAAAGTTTAGGGTCAGAATGTAAAGATGCCAGTGTGTAGAGCATTTTGCTGAGTCATACCTCTCCAAACAGGTCATTGAGGAAGGGAGCGTAAACCATAGAAACTGAGTTTTCACTGAAGGTCCTACAGTGTCCACGATGGTGGGTAGGGTCTGATGAGACCTGCTGCTGTAGATCGTGGTCCAGAGGAATAGGATCTTGGGGTGCGTCCCGTAGCAAGACCGGCCTGGAGTGGTTGGCTTCTGCTGGAGGGGAGGATCTTGGGTAGGCCATGTGGAGAATCAAATAACAGCAGTGTTAACAACAAACCACTAATACTGTATGTTTAAAACCTACTGTTTAAAATGTACACAATATGTTTATGTTTAAAATGTACACAATAACCTACCACCAAACATGGGGGAAAATATGCCAAACTGTTCATTTTGATAAATGAGATGCCCATGAGTAGTCATATTTCATAATGGGAAAAGGCAAAGCTCACAAATATCCTGCTTTTCTCTAATATGCCATTGTGGACATTTCCTTTACATATTTCAGAATATATTTCTTCTTAAGTTTTCGAAGAATTGGTGGGTTGGGGTGGTGGTGGTTCCGAGGATGTAACCTATTCACCTGTGTGCAGGGTGGGGTCTCGCTCTCCTTTGCTCCCATCTGATCGGCTCTTTCTGAGACATACTGATAGAGATGAAGGAGGAACAATCGAGGAATTGCATGCAATAGAAAGTAGCACTGCAGCAGTCAATGACAATAGATATGAAACAAGAATAGAGATGTACATTCACTGTGAGTTACACATTCTATTTAACATTGTTTATAAAGATCATCTGGTAGATGTATATGCAGGGTACATATATACTGTATATACACTATAAAACCAAATTGTCACATTTGCTACGGATCTTAAATGGTTTATATGGTTCTCAGTTTTATGCTATTTTGCATTCATATCATTGCTACAGACACTCAGAAAAAAGGTATGAAAAGTGCCTAAAATACTCTCTTGCATACTGACTTGGTACAAATGCTTGTCACTGGGGTGGTAGCTTATAGGTACATAAGATTGTACCCCTAGCCAGCAATACATAATTAATTTGTGTTTGTAGAAGGTTCTTATTAGTACCCAAACATTGCTTTCAAGGTACATTTGGGAAAATTGTTCCTTAAAGAACAAAAATGTATATTAATATTACATTTTCCATCAAAGTCTATGTCAATCACTCTGTGACTGCATCTTTCTAGTTCAAGCACGACTGGCTTCTCTCTTCTGCTTAATTATGTTCAGGGAATCAGATCGTACGATGTGAGTGTTGTCATTGGTTTCGCTCTGTGTCTCATAGTAACTTCGCTGTCCTTTCGGCCAACTCTCCTCTCCCAAATTATCCTGACAGATATTTTCAAATTTCCTCCGTGTTTTCACATTTGTGGGTTATTCACACAGTAAAGATGAGAACAGGCTGTTCAGGCCCACCAGGCTTTTAATCACAGCAGCCTAGAGAACAGGTCGGGACTGTGACAAGTCTGGTCACAAACACCCAAATGGTTTCCGTTAATAAACATTTGAAAGTTACATTTAAGCAACAAATATGTATATGGGAAAGCATGAATATTTTTTTTTGATAATTTGCTTGCATTTGTATGCCAACATGTGAAGGTTTTATCTCACACTTTTAAATTTGTTTTAGTGATGTAAAAACGATGAATATAGCTATAATATTACATTGTGAATTCATAAGGTGAGAAGAAATATATTAATTTACTGTAGTAACCCATACAGTTTTGTGTGTGTGTGTGTGTGTGTGTGTGTGTGTGTGATGTGTAATGTGGGCATAAAAAGAAAGTACACTCACATATACAGTATACACATAGAAACACACAAGGACAGCGTACAGGTAGAGAACCCAGACACACACACACACACACACACACACACACGACACTGTTCATAAGTAACAAAGAACTAGGAGTAGTCTCTTGCCTTTAATAGCTGGAGGTTGAGAGAGAAACAGAGAGAGACGTGAAGTTTAATCACTTGTCCTGTGAACTGCCGTCTGTCTCCACTCCCCACGATGAAGAGATATGATTGCACATGCTCTCTCCATCATAAGACTATAAGAGCTGATTATACAACTAAATATGTCCTGATTATAATATTAGCTGTGTGGCTATGACTGTGAGCAAGTGTTCAAGGGGAGAGTCACCGCAGGCCGTTCAAACGAAAACCAACAAATTCAGCCTAGCCGATGAAGCTGAGCTGAAATGCGCTTGTGTATACGTCGCTTTGGTTGCTGAATGCCCACGTTGTAAATTTTAACCGCATAGCCCGGTTTACACCAGATATCTGAGGACACAACTCAAGCATTCGAACGTCCGGTGGAGGGCCTTTATCAGTGCGTTGCTGCGTATTCCATTAAAGGTTGTATCAGCGATTTTGGGTGACGTCACTTCTGAAGCGAAATCCCAAACAAATAGAGCCAGCTCCAGCTCAGAGCCAATTATGTTATGTTTTAAAAAATAGTGTTCAAGCATCCAGAATTATAACCACGTTAATAACGTTTGTAAGAAACCAAACCGTTTGTAAATCCGTCAAGATTTCAGCGAGATAAGAGTATTAGCGTATTAGTATCACCCACCCCTTGTCGGTGATTGGTTGGAATACTGTTTATTTTGGTTTTGAGTGGTTGGTAGTACCATTTGTTTTTGTGTACAATCTCGGAGCATACGCTGCCTACAGAGACGCGGTTTTTTGACGGCCTGCTTATGGGGCGGGCAGCTAGCGGATCGTGAGGAAAAATCAGATGAATGTGATCATTTATGTTTCGACCCAAAATCGCTGATACAACCTTTAAAGACCGCAGTCAAACGCGTGAGCCAAAATGCCAACCTCTCCGCGGACCATTGCTGGTGAATACTTTGTCGGGATCTGGGTTTTGAGCTATGGGAGAGAGAGGATTGGCTTCCCTTTGAACATTTGCGCGTAATTCTGGGGCACTGTCACACTCGCCTTCGCTATTCGAAGAGATCAAGACGAGCGAGCCCAAGAGGACAGTCGCAATATTCCTCTTGAATTCAGTTCCCTTGAAGCGCTCCTGGTGCTCAGAAATAATTACAACCTAATGCCGCCGCCAATTAGTTCTGGAACTGCGCTCTCCAGGTTGATTTTATTCCACACAAATGGAGCTGTCTTTCTTAATCATTTATTTGAGCCATTTCGGTATCCCTACATTGATTTTGTACTGCATGCCACCCCCCCCCAATATACATATTTTTTGGCAACTGAAGATAATTTCAATTTATTGATATTAATTAATATGCAGCGCTGTTATATTGGTGAGGCAGTCTCCCTTATTTTGTTTTGTTTTTGGCATAATTAGATTCTGTGCCTGTTACAGACATAATTCATTGTCATGCCAATCATCTGATTTCTCCAGCGTTCAGTCTGTTGACTCTGGCCCTGTCCCCTCCCGCTTGATCAGTGCAAATCCTTCTTTGGTTATGCTCATTTTGGGAACTGAATTAAATCAAAGCTGATTGGCTGAAGCGCAGCGAGACGCTCCGCTCAAGATCGGAAGAGCGTCAGCGAGCGAAAAATACTCCCGTCCTCCTCCTCCACCTCCTCTTCCTCTCCTCCTCCTCCTCTTCCTCTCCTCCCTCTCTCATAATCCCTCTGTTGTTCAACCTCTCAGCTTCACTGCATGACATAATCTCTCTCTCTCTCTCTCTCTCTCTCTCTCCCTTGCTTCCTCTCTCCATTTCTGTCTCTCTACCTCTTTCCATCCATCAGATCTGTTCGATGTAACGTTATAGTCACAATTTTTTCTCTCCCTCTCCCTTTCACTGTATTTCTATCCCTCTGTTCCTCCCTCTTTCTCTCACTATATATCTATCCCTCTGTTCCTCCTTCTCTCTCTCCCTCTCACTCTGTTCCTCCCTCTTTCTCTCACTCTATTTCTATCCCTCTGTTCCTCCCTCTTTCTCTCACTATATTTCTATCCCTCTGTTCCTCCCTCTCTCTCTCACTCTTTCTATCCCTCTGTCTATCTCACTCTATTTCTATCCCTGTTCCTCCTTCTCTCTCTCCCTCTCTCTCTCACTCTGTTCCTCCCTCTTTCTCTCACTCTATTTCTATCCCTCTGTTCCTCCCTCTTTCTCTCACTCTATTTCTATCCCTCTGTTCCTCCTTCTCTCTCTCCCTCTCTCTCTCACTATTTCTATCCCTCTGCCTCACTCTCTATTTCTATCCCTCTGTTCCTCCCTCTTTCTCTCACTCTATTTCTATCCCTCTGTTCCTCCCTCTCTCTTTCCCTCTCTCTCTCACTCTTTATATCCTTCTGTCTATCTCACTCTATTTCTATCCCTGTTCCTCCTTCTCTCTCTCCCTCTCTCTCTCACTCTGTTCCTCCCTCTTTCTCTCACTCTATTTCTATCCCTCTGTTCCTCCCTCTTTCTCTCACTCTATTTCTATCCCTCTGTTCCTCCTTCTCTCTCTCCCTCTCTCTCTCACTCTTTCTATCCCTCTGCCTCTCTCACTCTATTTCTATCCCTCTGTTCCTCCCTCTCTCTCTCTCTCAATCTATTTCTATCCCTTTGTGCCTCTCTCTCTCTCTCTCTCTCTCTCTCTCTCTGCACTTGCATGGATGACAGCTTTCGGCACAGCTGGGCCCCTTGTTGTTCAGCGCCTCTGTCCCCCATCCCTCCCTTCAGCGCAAGGGGAAAAGCTGACAGGGCTAGCGCAGGTACAGGCGGGGAACTGCTGAGAGAGAAGGAAAAGAAGGGAGAGAGGAGTGCGCGAAAGGAGGGCGGAGGTCGGAAAGAGTTCCCACCATCCATCACTGGACCGCCGTGTGTCTCGAGAAAGGAAACGTAATGTTTTATCGTTTTTCAACAAAAGGCAAAAAAAGAAGGAACGGGGGACTTGGGTGATAATATAATAGCCAGGGCAGCACTATAATTGGGTCAGATTCAAAGAAAAGGAAAGAAAATTAAACAGCTGACTGGGTGCTGAGCAGTGGCTTGGACTGGGCTGGGCTCTGCACCTGCTGGTGTGATGCTATCTTGATATCGTCCTCGAGGAGGCACAATTCTAATGCCAGCACAGAAGAACCAGGAGAGGACTCAAACTGTCACCCCCCCCATAGCACATTGCGCCAACCCGCTCACAACTGCTGAGAACGCCCTGCACCTTACAGAATGCTTTTGATTGGCCCAAACCAGGCTACTGCAGCCTGTGGCCTTCTGGGACAGCTTCCAGAGGTGCTCATGAACCCAACCCCATGCCTCCTGGTCAGAATCGGTCCAGTGGGCCCTGTTGAAGAGGACGAAGGGACTGCTGACTGAACCCTGGTCAATGTCACTGATGGGGAAACGGCAATGAGGAAGAGGAGAAAGGAAGAAGATGTGCACCCCATGCTTTCAGGGTCAGACAAAAACCTCCTACCACCAGTCCCCTTGTGTACTGTCCTAAGACAAGCCAATCGGGCAGCACCGAACATGGGCTTGAGCCGTTGCCATGGCATGCATTCAAATAATTAAATTTAATTAGACCTTCTGAGTTCTTGCTCGAGTGGAGGAATGCTATATGTTAAATTTGAATGAATGCACCACTTCCATTCCATTCAGAAAAACTATGAAAAAAAACTCTTCGTACTATGAAAATAAAATAGCACTGTAATGCACAAATTTAGGAAGCCTATCTGTACTTCATAAATACGGCAAGACTATCTCTCTCTGCCAAATAAACACACTTGGCAGAGAGACTTTCCCTCCAGATTATGCAAATACAGGAAGACTATATGAACTATATAAATATAGTCAGACTCAAATGGACAAATACAGTAAGGCTACCTCTGTACAGGATGCACCCTTGTACCACAACACGTTAATTCAGGAAAGATATGCTGTGGAACCTAACACAGGAAGACCACCTTAAACATGCTCACGAGAGACCATGTGTAAGGGCTGTAGCCGAACCCCGAGCTAACGGGACTGAGGGCTCTGAGCTCCACTCACAGACACGCTGAGAAAATTTAGCAAGAAATCGTCATGACTGTAGGAGGGGGAGGAGAGAGAAGGAGGGAAAAGAGAGAGTAGGGGGAGAGAGAGAGAGAGAGAGAAAGAGAGAGAGGTGGTATATTGACTCAATCCAGCACCAGTTGTTCTTCAGTGAGAGAGACAGAGGACGTGAGCAAAGATGGAGCATTGGAGCAGATGAAGACTGTCTTTAGGTAGGTGTGCGTGCATGTGTGTGTGTGCGTGTGTGCGTGCATGTGTGTGTGCGTGCCTGTCTGTCTATGTGGGTATGTGTGTACTTGTAAGTGTGCACATTTTGTATGTGCCTGTGAGAGTGTGTGCTTGTATATATGTGTGTGTGTGTGTGTCTGCCTATTAGGAATTTGTAAGGATATGTGTGTGTCCAGTGACTCTGAGCTATGAGGTATAGCGTTAGGTGGTAGTTAGATATGTATTTATATGTGTGTGTGTGTTTGCATATGGGGGATATTTAAAGGATGTGCGTGTGTGTGTGTGTCAGTGCTGCATACATTATATTGCTAATAATACATTCTGAAGACTAATAATAATGATGTTATTATTATTGTTATTTAATTATTATTATTATTATTATTATTATTATTATTAATAATCTATTTCTATTTCAGGTGACATCTTCCCCATACAAAATCCCTTTTGTACATACTACAGTACAGATATTAGATATAGTCACAGAGGGCACAGCAGTACATTAAAACTGCACTGAGAGAAAGGACTAATACAGTACAGTACGGACACAGTAGCTGGACACTACAGTACGTTAACAGCGCACTGGAGCAGAGACTGGACACTACAGTACGTTAACAGCGCACTGGAGCAGAGACTGGACACTACAGTACGTTAACAGCGCACTGGAGCAGAGACTGGACACTACAGTACGTTAACAGCGCACTGGAGCAGAGACTGGACACTACAGTACGTTAACAGCGCACTGGAGCAGAGACTGGACACTACAGTACGTTAACAGCGCACTGGAGCAGAGACTGGACACTACAGTACGTTAACAGCAAACTGGAGCAGAGACTGGACACTACAGTACGTTAACAGCGCACTGGAGCAGAGACTGGACACTACGTTACTAGAGACCACTGGTTAGAGAAACGATTCTTTGACTCTTATTCGGACTCTTATTGACATTGAGGCACGGGGTGTAGTGACTGACAGGGTTCTGAGGACAACGTGAGGGACAGAGAGGAGGGGGGGAGAGAGAGAGAAAGAGAGAGAGCGAGAGAGAGAGAGAGAGAGAGAGAGATAGATAGATGTCCATACCTCTCTGCTCCCCACTCTCTTCACCCTTCTACCCTCCCCTCCTCATCCACCCGCCCGCCCCTCTCTCTCTCTCTCCAACTGTCCTCCCTCTCTGTCCATCTCTTGCCCTGCGATGAGTCTGTCCAAGCCCCACCCGCCTCAGACGCACTTTCTCCCGCGCTCCCCGCCCGGCAACCCTTCCTCGGCGACCCTCTCGCTGCCCCCCGCCGACCCGCCGCTCTCCCCGTCCGCCGCGCCGTCCCCCGTCAAGATCTCCATGCAGGAGCACTTCGCCATCAACGTGTGCCCCGGCCCCATCCTGCCCATCCCGCAGATCTCCGACTTCTTCCCCCGCTTCCGGGACTTCCCCTCCACCCCCCCGCCGCAGAGAGAGAGGCAACCGGAGAAGGAAAGAGAGAGGGACGGAGAGAGGGACAGGGAGGCCGAGAGAGAGAGGGAGGAGGTGGAGGAGAGAGAGGACGCAGGAGGAAGTTTGTGGACTCTGACGACGATGACGAGAGTAAGTCGGCTCCGCGTTTCGCGCCGCCGGTCGTTGGCTCCGTGCGTCCGTGAGTCCGCGTGTCCATTTGTCTGTGGTTGTGTTGTGTGTGTGTGTGTGTGTGTGTGTGTGTGTGTGTGTGTGTTTGTGTATCACACTGGTTTTTGCGTATTGCCATCTGTTGCATGTGTACTTGGGCGTGCGCTGTTCGGGTATACGTCAGTACATTGGTACTTTATGTGTCAACTTGTGTAACTTTGCCAGTCTATACATATGGTTTGTGAAGCTCTGTGTGCAGTGTGTGTTTTTGTGCTGGCGCACAAGTAGGCTACATTTTATAATTTGGTGGCTTGTTCAGGATGCCGTTCTTTGTCCATTTATCAAAAATGTCAGGCTGCGTCTACTGAAATGTGCATTCATAAAAGCGCTGACATGATATGATCTCAACCTTAACAGTCCCCCATTGCAAGGAAGTAAGCGTTAAATTCTCTGGTCTGGTCTGAGTGTTGAAGGAGGTCTCACGTATTATTGACCACAAGACCACTGGCAACGCCCTCTCTGTAGGATTTCAAAAAGAATGAGACGAACTTAAGCCACATCCATCCATCAGCAAAGCGACAGAACCAGCGGATGCCAGGACTACATTGACCATAATTCCATACATCCATTCCAGCGAATGACAGAGATGTTTCTGGTCTTTGTTTCATCTGTACTCCTAATTACGTAATTGCAGCAATTATCGCGTTATATAAATTCAGGCTGTGAGTATTTTGGGAAATACCGAGTACTTACAGTACACAGCCACCTGCATCAGTGTAATGTGATCATTTGTCTGACTATGTAATCATGAGCCCAAAGAGGGGGGAAGAAATTCTAAGGCAGAGTCATCTCCGGTACTTTTAGATCGGACTGGTGCAGAGCGGAAGGTGGAGCGTACCCATAATTCCTGTTACGTAATGCACTAACGTCGAGGCTAATTCAAAAGGCTACGCACGCAAGCTTTTGAATTGAATGCTGACAGCAATACTTCAGTGAAGCACTTCCATGTGGCTGAAGAGTTCTGGAGAGGGGAGGGGGGGGGGGCTCCACATTTAGAGGGGAGGGGGGGGGGCTCCACATTTCCATCAGTTTACATCTTATTCATATGTGGGTGTAGGATTTTGTTTTGCATTTGCAAGCATTCGAAAATATAGAAGTATTTATTTGCATGTTTTTTTTGTTTATTTACAATGAAAAATCACATTTTCCACTGGGGAATAAGTCTTGTAATGTGTTCCCTGTACTGATATCTAATCTCCAGCTCTGTTCAGATGAAAAATGGATTTATTCAGCACACAGTTTTGGCTGATCTCACGTTGGGGTTGATTTCACTCCAGTAAGGCACAAAATTACACCCCATTGTGGAGGCAGCAGAAGCTCGCTGCAACGTTACTCACATAGAAAATTTGAGCTATTTTACAAAAGTGCATATGGAAATAAAACGGCACACTTTAATTGTGATGTTCGAAATGTTCGAAAACCCTCTGTTATTTGAGGTTCGGTTTCATAGCCCGGTGAACTGGCTCAGTGGAGGAACTGGGCAAAAGCACAGGCAGCGGTCTATAGCTGCGGGATTCGAAGGCTCGGGCACGGTGTTAGTCAGTTGTGACCAGGAGTCCACAGTGGTGGGCTACAGTTGGTTTTGTCCTGCCAGAGGTACAGTGGGGTTTAGGTTTAAGGGTTACTGCTGCACTAGTTTTTTTTTTCAGTGTGTATCCCAGGCTCTCGCTGGCTACCCAGTTGCTATCGGTGAGAGATACTCTTCTGACCCCCTGTAGTACTATGTGGCCTGTAGAGTGTCTAATGGTCACCAAAAGCTAGTTGCATCATAAGAGTCCAATGCGTGGCAGTTCATGGGTGCACGTGGACTGGCAGGTGAACTTTTGGCAATTATACATCAGAAAAAAATAAATCATTCCAAAAATAAAATTAATTAATGAACTAATTAAAAACAATTAAAAAATCAGTTCAGAAGAGGGCTGTGTTGAGCCTGCAGTCTGTTATTGAGGTTGAAGCAGGCTGGTGTCAAAATGTACCAGAGTCTAATCATTCTTCTGTTGTCATTGTGTTTCAGCGTATTTGGGGACTTTGGAGTTCAACTTGCTGTTTGACCAAGAGAGTAACTGTCTGCACTGCACTATACTCAAAGCAAAGGTAGGTGATTAACAACATTGTAACTTTTTACTGAAGTCATGTACATATCTAAACTGTACTGTACCAAGAGTATGTTTACGGTACTGTACAGTAATGAACACAAAACTGTGGTATGACATGTCCTGATTATATACACCAAGGCCCAGAATCAATCTCACTGCAGTGTGCTCTGTCCTTATATATATCATGATTTTAAAAAATATTTTACAATATTTGGTTTGATTAAAACTGGGTCTAAGTCTGATCCAGGCACTATTTTAATTTTAGGGCCTGAAAGCCATGGACTCCAATGGTCTTGCCGACCCCTACGTCAAACTACATCTCCTCCCTGGAGCTAGCAAGGTAATAATCAACATCTTCTTAAGATTGAGTTTTCCTTTGTAAAGGATACCCAGCAAACTGGTTCAGGACTGTCACTGATAACACATTATAGCTCCACCGATTTATTGCCTTCCAAGTTTCCACTCAGCCTCAATTTAACACTTTGAGAGGGAACGATTTCTGATGTACACAATCTTGGCTTTTGGGCTTTAAAGAACCCCACTGTTCTCTGTTTGCTCGGACTGATGGAAGGATCTGCTGGTGCCAGCAAGATGTTGGCATACAGTTGTTTGAGCGTAGTGTCTCTGTGAATTATAGAAAACATTTTTGAGAGGCAGAGACAGAGAGAGAGATCATCCAGAGGCCTTGACGCTGATGGCCAATGACATCATCGTTGTAGATGGAGCCGTGCAGGTAGAGTTGTGACCAAGGTGGTCCGTTACCTCTCAGGCTGTTTTTCCATCCATACTTCCGTTGGATTCTTCCCTGCGTATCTCTTCCTCCCTCCTTTTCCCTCTGAGGCTCTCTATCTCTCTATCTCTGCCTGACCTGCATTGACCTTGAAATACCCACACACTGTTGAGCAGAGGTAGAGAGGGAAAGGAGGAGGACATGAAGCAGGGATGGAGAGAGAGAGAGACGGAGAGAAGAACAGAGGGATAGAAAGAGAGAGAGACAGACGAGGGGATGACAGCAGCAGGTGGTTGTCATGGAAACAGGAAGGATTGTTACACAAAGCACGTCAACGGCAGAGTGGAGAAGAAGAGGGAGAGAGAGAGAGAGAGAGAGAGAGAGAGAGCACGCGTGCGATAGGGAACGTAAATATATCGACAAATAGGTTACGCTGACTGTCTGACGGAGTGCTAAATCACCTTGACTCGTCGCCACCGGGGACGGTAAACACGACCTGCAACCAGCCTTGAAAAACTACACAAGAACACGTGCGCCTGACGGGTCCAGCAAAAAAAAAAAAACGCAGCAGTGCTGTTGAGCTTTCATAACGGTGAGAAAGACGTAGACGAAGAGACGACCCCCTTAAACCCCCTCAAAGCCCCCCCCCCCCTCAAATCTACCGCGAGGGAGAGAGACCCAGGGAACGGACAGCAGAGTTTCTCACGCCAATCGTAAAAACGAGCTCTGGTCATTACCCGTAATGCCCCCCCCCATTACCACCCCAAAATCCAGGGGCGCATGGGCGCCGCGATGCATTGGCATTCTGGCCAGGCAGCTGAGGGGATGTTGCCTGTCTGCTCGTCGTCACGGCAGTGTGATCTCTGAGTCAGAGCCTTGCTTGGGTGTTTAGCTCCCCGAGTATGGGAAGCAAGTGTGAAAGAAAACAGGATTGAGCGGGTTGGGGAGCCAGGGGACGAGCAACGGGGAATTGGGAGGGAGGGAGGGGGGGGTGAAATATTTATGGAAAGCGGCAGTAGCATGGAAGGAGACGGGAGGGAGTGAAGCTTCAGAAATAAACGGATATATACCCTGTGGTACAGAGGGAGGAAAGGGGGAGGCGGGGGGAGGTGTGTGGGGGGGGGGGGGGGGGGGGGGGCGGAGAAAGAGGGGGAGATAAAGGGAGGGTGCGCGGGGTGCCAGGAGGCGGGTCTCGGAGGCGTGGCGGTATCGCCCGGGGCATGACTTCTGCTCATCGAAACAAAAAAAAAGCCGCCGGTTAAAAAGCGCCATCAGCCGCCGCAGAAAGGTCAAATGCATTCGTATGCAGAGCGGCGAATAATACCGTTTGAGGGGACGTTTTAACAAACGCAGGGAGATGCACAGAGGTAACGGGATGAGATGTACAGTACAGTAAGACTCCTTGGCTCATGGGTTAGATCATGCAATGAACAATTGCCACGTGCGTATATGTATTTCGATCAACTACACGGATATTGTAGGCACGATTGCTAATATTATCAACTACATTCAAGAACACACACAATCATTTAAAACGAGAAAGTGTCTATCAATTTATTTTTAAACTTTAATTGGCGCAGGCAGGAAGTGGGAGATGGGAATTTTGGGGGGGTGGGGGTAAGGCTAAACACAGCGCTAAAGAACTCAAGCTTCTAAAGCTCTGTGTGCAAACAAAACAGGGAGACTAAATCAATGGGGAGAGCGGAGCGAAACCAAAATAAGGCAAAAACAATTGAGCACAAGGATCAAGGTGCCCTTGCGAGGATTCCGAACAAATCCTCGGTAAGCTTCCGCGTAGGCTGCTGGATTTCCCCGCCATATTTTCGCTCGACACTAAATGAACCCATCTTAATTACGGCGGAGCACGAGAGCCAAAAAAACGAACGAGGAGACGCTGCTACAGCCACGGGGAACGAAAGGCAGAGGGTTCTTTAACACCATAAACCGGGAGTTTTATTTAGGGGGGGAGGGGGGGGGGAGCGTGAGGGGGGTCCCTCCTGCTGCGATTACCCTCTCGCTGTGGTAACTGCGGCTGCCGAATATACGCACGTCGCTGAAGTGAGGGAGTTAGTCATTGCTCCAAAAGCATTAATAACACAGCGATGCTGCAAATATGTGATTTTGATCTCCTGCACTGCTTAATTACTGTATTTACTATCTGCCCACACGCAATTTGCTCTGGTGACACACCATTCCACTTGATTTTGGATTTGGTCCTGGTTTCACAAGGTTGTGAGACATAATTTTTTTTTTGGGGGGGGGGCTGCTGTCCTCTCTCTTCTATAAAGTAGGTGAGCAGATGCTGAGATGTGAAGAATTGCTCGAGGCAAAAAGATAAATGAAGCTCCCTCCCTTATTCTCTGCCTCCCTTCTCTCTCTCTACCTCCCCTCTCTCTCTCTCTCTCTCTACCTCCCCCTCTCCCTCTATTTTTCTCGCTGTCTCTCCCTCTACCCCCCCCCTATCTGTCAGGCAAACAAACTGCGTACCAAGACACTGAAGAACACTCTGAATCCAGTGTGGAATGAAACTCTGATTTACCACGGAATCACTGCTGCTGACATGACCACCAAAACACTCAGGTACAGGACTACAACTCCCAGCATCCCCCCTCTTTTCATAAATACTCACACGCGGACTACAATTTTACAATTACTTGATTACCAATTCGCCCTTCACCCTTCAATCAGCGCCCTTCCTTACTATTGAGTATGCTTGTTGAGTACACTGGACGAGAAAGTATTTAAGTAAGCAAAATGTTCTACACTGCCCGGCCAAAAAAAAAGTTGCCATTGCACCCGTCATGCATAGTGCCCAATGTACAAGCCTCTGGAGGCAGTGTTATGATCTGGGGTTGCTTCAGTTGGTCAGGTCTAGGTTCAGCAACATTATGCAGCAATAAAATGAAGTCAGCGAAGTACCTGAATGTACTGAATGACCAGGTTATCCCATCAATGGGCATATGCCAGGATGACAATGCCAAGATTCATCGGGCTCAAATTGTGAAAGAGTGGTTCAGGGAGCATGAGGAATCATTTTCACACATGAATTAGCCACCAGATTCCTGACCTTAACCCCATTGAAAGTCTTTGGGATGTGTTGGAGAACACTTTACGGAGTAGTTCGACTCTCCCGTCGTCAATACGAGATCTCAGCCAAAAACTTATGCTACTCTGGATGGATATAAATGTTGTGACATTGCATAAGGTTGTTGAAACAATGCCACAACAAATGCGCACCATAATCAAAGCTAAAGGCGGTCCAACGAAATATTAGAGTGTGCGACTTTTTTTTTTGGCCGGGCAGTGTATAAACGTAGTATACTTAAAACCACCGGCTGATATACTTGCTACTTGGTTTCGCTGAGTAATGGTGCCTTCAAGACTAGGAACTCGGATAGTTCAAGTGGGGAATTCTGACTTCCGACATCACTGCGTTCACGCTGTTTTACTTGGGGGGAAAAAACATTGATGCGCGCCGGAAACTGCATTTTGTTCATGAAGGAATAGTTACATTAAATATAGGCTAAGCAGTAGCATAGGCCTACACTTCTTGCCAAACTTTTTGAAAGAGCTAAATAATGTGTGTCTCGGGTTGCTAACATGCTAACAAGTCAATATAATGAAATGGTTGGTTGTAGTAGCTAGAAGCTATTGACATGTAAATATGATATCACTGTGAGATATCTCATTAGGCTATTTCATCTGCAGCATTTTTGAGCAAGCTAACGTTTTTAACTTTTAAATTTCACATATTGTTATAATGAATGCGAAACATAAATATGATACTAACACTTATCACACACCAAAATGTGCATTAAAATGTAAATAAACACTTTTCCTTTCTTATCACAGACTACAAATTCCGCAGTTTTTCTTGCTGTGACGTCATCAGTCAGGTCGGATAAATCGGAGCTCTGAAATGATTCCCGATTTCCCGACCTGTAATTCAGAGTTCGACGACCATTCAACTTTTTGGTCGCATAAATATGTTTTTTATGTCAGCTTCGTTGACGTTTTCCTTCAACAACGACAAAAAAAAACACATGACATGGTCGCAGAAGAGTGGGACGTCTTAGAACACTTCCACAGTACGTTTGGAAAATAGTATGGAGGATATTTTTTCACATACTGAACGTTGTGTACTGAACAGTATACTGTACAGTACACAGCTGCTAGTACACAGTACACAGGATGCAGTAGATACACAGCCTGGTATACATGCTCCAAAGACCAGCATCTCTTCTCTACCAAAACACTGAAAACACCCAGAACATTCCCGCCCCCCTCCTCCCCGACCTGTCACTCCAGCGCTGCCTACAATTCCCATACTCCCCCGTTATCCTAAGCTCTCATGCAATTTCCGCAGCTCTCTGCGCCCCCTCCAAAAGTGCCCAAAGCACGCCAGGGAGCACCTGAATCACAGAATCATCAAAGAGCTAAGACATAGAGTGCAACATGGCGTCTGCTCCCCCATGACGGCCGCCAGCCACGCTCAGGCACGTTAGCCACAGCGGGAGCTCGGCCCCTCCCTCTACCACCCAATCAGGTGCAGCACAGACCGGAACATGGTAATGAACAGAAGGGGGCCCGGCTGAGCTCCGGCCCCCAGGCGGGCCGGCCGCAGAGGAAAGCGAGAGAGTTACAGAGGCAGAAGAATTAGTTTAGTGTCAGAAGTACTCTTGTAGCCTTCGCCACTTCTGATAGGGAAAGCAAATGTGACCGTGGGACAGCAAGAATAAAAAAAGCTTAAACATTAAACATTAATATTAAACACAATGTGGTGCACAATGGAAGTGTTTTTATCTTTTAACTGAAGTGCTATGGTTACATTCAGCCATTTATTTAAAGATGGAAGGCATGAACATGTTAACATGGAAAACGCGCATTTATACCGTAGAAATGACCTAAATATGTAAAATGTCAGCTTGGCTGAGCTGCAGTTGCTCCGTGGGCAGTCGAGTGGCGTACTGCATATCCCACGCCTCGGATTCGCTGGCTTGGCTTCATTAGGCTGAACAGACAGTCCTCTTTTCTCCTTATTTCTGTCTTCTTTTTGGGACCGAAAATATCCGTCCAGGTGGAATTTCTACTTCCTATAAATGTCCGGTTAGGTTTTGCTCATTTAATCAAATAACAAACAAATAGCCTCGTATTACGCTCATAATGACCGCCCACCAGTGTCCTCTTTTTTTGAAATCCAATATATGATCACCCTAGTCTCATCCGAAAGCCTTAGCTTCCATACCAAAACATATCTATTAGCAAGCCACAGTGCGGAGGGCACACCCACACAAGCTTCTGTTTTCAGGGAAGAAACTGATGCACGTAGACACTCTAATCATCTCGTGGATATTTTTAATATCCTTTGGTATTGACTTTCTGCCTGCCAGTGCTCCGGGATGGTGTTGCTGTTCAAAATATAATGCGGAAAATAATAATAATAATAATTTAAAAAAAGATTGGAATCGATATTTTTGTGGAGTGCGCTAAGTGCTGATTTGTACGTGCGTATGCATCAAATGACAGAGCCTAGAGCTAGAGAGATCTGTCATCAAACATTCTTATGCTCTTATTGACAGAAATTGTTGGATCGAATAGTATGTCCCATGTCTCCTCTCTCTCACAGGCTGTGTGTGTGTGATATGGACAGACTGGGGCGCAATGAGTTCATTGGGGAGGTGATGGTGGCTTTGAAGAGGCTGCGAGTTGGGGAGAGCAAGAGGTACAACATGGGCCTTGAGAGACAGGCAGAAACTTTTTCTTTTTAAAATTTGTTTCTGATTTTTCCCAGTTTTCTCCCAATTTGGTAGCCAAATGTACCCTAGTACGATTCAATTCCCCGTGTAGCAAACACTTACAATCCGCCCGCTACAAAACCCCGTTGGCGGTAGAAGCCGGCTACCATGTCTTCCTTAAGGCGTGACTCCTCGAGCCCCTGACTGTCATTCCAACACAGCATGGAGCCGCTGTGTGCCTGACGATTCTCCTTGCCGAGTCCCTCCCCCACCCGCCCCCCCACCCCGGGAGCGGGCAGCCCAATTTGCCGTTCCCTCAAGGCACCGGCCATACTCAGATCTGGCAGGACCCCAGTGTGAACCCCGGGCCCTCGGTGTGCAACTGCATCAACTCAAAGTCGATGCTTTTACCGCTGCACCACCCCGGCACCCTACCGAGAGAAAACCGATGGCTGTTCATCTGAGTTCATTCAAGGCAATGAATAGCATAAACGATACAATGCTTTTATTTCTATTTTTTAGGGCCGGTGTGGGTGCAGGTTTTTGGTTTAGCCCGGCGCTAAAGCGCCTGATTGTACTTATCAAAGGTCTTGATTGAAGACCATGATTAGTTAATTAATTGAATCAGGCTAAATCAAAAACCTGCATGACACCGGCCTTTTTCGGATAAGATTCCCCACCCTGCTTTATTCGGTCAGGGGAAAGCAGAGAGGGTTGCGGGTAGAGATACAACCACAGTGCCGGAGGTTCGATGGTGGGGAATGTATCCTCCAGTCACATGGCGGTCATTTGCATATGCACCTTTCATCTTATTATCTCAAACTAATTTACAGTAAAGGCTGACGTGATACACATCAACAGCCACCAGTATGTACAGCAGCCATCCTGCACCAGAACACAAATCAACTGAGGAAGAGAAGGAGGGAATTATACTGCTAATTAAAAACCGGGAAAAGCGTAGATGACCAGGTTGAGATGAAAGTGTTTTTAATTTAAATCTGAGAGAGGGATTGGGGTAGGAGGGGGGATTGTGGAAGGAGGGGGAGGGGGGTGAGAGAAGGGTGTACCATTTTATATTTAGATCATCTGTATTACGTCAGTCAAAACAGAGGCATTTTTAAGTCACATTGTTCTCTTCAATTTCAATGTTTCATTCAGCACCCTGTCATCTTTAAACAACAGACACACATTAAAAATAGCGATGTGAAAAGCCTGTACTTTGTAACAATTACAACTTGCGAGAAATTACTGTGTTCAGTTTCCAATTAAGTGTGATTTATTGTAGAGTGTAAATGATAATCAACGTTGAAAAAACAGTGGGGAAAGCAAGGCAGCTCAAAAAACCAAGAAATGTTGCAATTTGTGTGTCTTTATTTACTTTATATAGCCTTTGTGTGGAATCCTCCATGATGCGCGCCTATGTTGTGACAGTAACCACTAGGCCAGGGGTCTTCAACCTTATCCCGCAAAGGCTGGTGTAGGTGCGGCCGGGCTCTTGTTCCAACCAAGCAGTTACACACCTGATTCTACTAATCAATCACTAGAGTCTTTGCTATGGACCTTGATTAGTAGAATCAGGTGTGTAACTGCTTGGTTGGAACAAAAGCCCGCACCCACACCGGCCCTTGCGGGATAAGGTTGAAGACCCCTGCACTAGGGTGTGTTGACCTTGCTATAGTCATACTTTTGTCAGTTGTTTATTGTTCCATAGTCCATAGATTTTTTTCTTCAAATGTTTTTCTTTTTCTCTTGTGCCTGAAAATAATACGCATTTATCTATTATATATTTGTTTATATATTTATTATATTCGGTAGTTTGCAGCCCAGGCGTAATTGATGGCAAGGCAACAGTATAACGGGGGAATGTTTTTAAGATGCTTAATTCTCTTATCTTAAAAAATAGCCATGAAAACCTTTGTTTTCTTGAAGTGTGAAGGTGTGCACGTGGCTAGCTAGAAATAAAACCAGGATAGTTTGCTAAAATGAAAAGAATTCACCTCATCACAGTGCAGGCCGAACACTAAATCAAACATTTTATAAAGGGCAGGAATATATGCTTACATATAAAACAGCTAGCTTATTCCCTGTCACCTCTCCTGTTCTTCCTTGGGAAGACTGCAAGCTATAGCCGGCTGCCACAATCAGTCCTCAAAGTAGTCAATGCAAAGCAACCACCGCAGAGCCTACTATTCCTCTTATGAGATTGATTTAATACCAGAATGTACAGGGGGGGAAATTATAGCTGGCAAAGACATTTTGCTTGTTTGATGAGAGACTGAGAGACAGCGAGATGATCGCAGAGAGGGCAGATCTAAATATGTACTCCAATAACAACGTATTGATTGGCAATAGTAGGCTATTATCCAGTTAAAATGGAATTACAAATGACTCGCTGTTCCCATTTGCAGTCGTTTTTAATTTCCTTTGAAATGTAAATTTTATTCCCTGTCTATGGGTTTCTCCAGAAATAGTCGAATGATAATCGTAGTCATACATTTGTCCAAAGTTGTAAAGATAGTTGTACTTTCAAACTCGTCGGCACACCCCTAGTAACCACTGTAATGCTAATACATGGATAAAACGGTTGCCTGTCACATGAACATCGTGCAGAGATGTAAATAAGATTTTGTTACAAACCTCCTTCCATGGTCTCCAAGCCAAATCCACATTCAAGAGCTGATGATGGCAGTATTCCTAACATTTTATCAACTCCACAGATGCATTACTGAGAGAAACCACGGCATTGACAATATGTTCAATATTCAAAATGTGCTGAAACAAAACAAAAAACCATTTATCTTGGACGTGATCCGGCTGAGTCACCTTCTGCCATTTTTGCCTGATTGAAGGTTAACTCAAAATGTGAGAAGAGTGTAAACAATATCCCCCATAAGATTTCTCACCAATGTAAAATTTAGTCTCTGAAAAAGTGTGTGAGTGTGAGTGTGAGTGTGAGTGTGTGTGTGTGTGTGTGTGTGTGTGTGTGTGTGTGTGTGTGTGTGTGTGTGTGTGTGTGTGTGTGTGTGTGTGTGTGTGTGTGTGTGTGTGTGTGTGTGTGTGTGGAAGGGGGTGGTTATATGTTTGTTTGTCAGTGCAGCACTATTTTAAGGTTCATGCTCGCACTTTCCTGTCTCCTCAGAACAGAGAGATGAATAACCAAAACCAGGAGCAAGGCACACCTGTGGCAGAGGAAGAGGTGAATTATAAATATAATTATATTTATTTATATAATTATTATTGTTGTTGTTGTCTTTTGAAAAACAGCAAAGGTACTCGCACTCCAAAACATGGAAAAACAGATTCCAGAGGCCGAGATGCAATAGCAATGTATATTTATATTGAACAATTAAATAATGTGCAAGTGAAAAAAGTGCAAAACACAAGTGCAACACAGACGTTTCGGTCCTCAGACCATTTTCAGTGCTAGTAGTTGTGTTTTTAAATGATTTTGTTGTTTTGGATTGTAATTACTTTTTTAATTGTTGTCAGCATTATTAATTGTCACCATTGATGCTCTTGTGGTGCCATCATTGTGACCATTCTTATTCCTGTTGTCATTGAAACTGTCATTGTGACCATTCTTATTCCTGTTGTCATTGAAATGGTCATTGTCACCATTCTTATTCCTGTTGTCATTGAAACTGTCATTGTGACCATTCTTATTCCTGCTGTTATTGAAACTGTCATTGTGACTATTCTTATTCCTGTTGTCATTGAAACTGTCATTGTGACCATTCTTATTCCTGTTGTCATTGAAACGGTCATTGTCACCATTCTTATTCCTGTTGTCATTGAAACTGTCATTGTGACCATTCTTATTCCTGTTGTCATTGAAACGGCCATTGTCATCATTCTTATTCCTGTTGTCATTGAAACGGTCATTGTCACCATTCTTATTCCTGTTGTCATTGAAACGGTCATTGTCAGGTGAGTGCCTGGCTGTTTTTCGTTGCTATGAATGAATTTCTTCTCAATAATGAATATTTAATGAGTTATTAAATTCAGTATTTTTGGTAAATTGGCCATTTTTCCCCTCATTATTCCCTTTTCTGTACTATTCTGTCTATTATGGTTTTGTGGAAAGCCCAAACACCAAGATCTGTCCCGGGCCCTGGGATTTTTGTTGGTGCCACTTTTCACTACACTTGTAAACCACATTCCGGTGTCTCTGCCCAATTACCCCAGGCGCCAGTGAGACTGGCCACCATTGTTTTAATGGAAATGAGCATTTTCAAGGTCATCGCAAAGCCTTATCCTACCTGGGATATCCTACCTGGCAAAGGATATGTCTCACGCTGCCAAATTATTTTTACTTCCTGCCTTATTATGCTGCCTTTTAAGACAGCATTTTGGTGAAATGGAATGTAGCCATTGTGTTACTTAGTGGTTGCTGACTATTTTTGCCGTTAGCATTACGTTGCTAAAGGGACGCTAGCCGTTTTTGCTGTTACTGTTGTGTTGCTAAAGGGTTGCTAGTTGTTTTTGTGTTGCGACAGTGTTGGTGGCCTCTTGTGTACTAAGGGGTCTGTCTTTTATCCCTCAGCGGGGGCGTATCTTGGTGTCTCTGCAATACAACCAAGAGAAGCAAGCCCTCGTCGTGGGGATTGTTCGCTGTGCTCACCTGGCTGCCATGGACTCTAATGGATACTCTGATCCCTTTGTCAAGATGTGAGTGGAGAGAGAGAGAGAGAGAGAGAGAGAGAGGCGATGGGGGGGGGGGGGGGGGGGGGGGGGGGGTTATACCCATTCAAAGCTTTTTTATAGGATTCATATTTTTTTTAGTTCTTACGATTTCACTGTATCAAGATGATGTTTTATTTTGTTGCTTTTTTGTGTGTGGCTGTTTTCATTGGGATACTTATT
>CM056395.1:20452043-20511137 GCA_029718625.1 Synaphobranchus kaupii | reverse complement strand
GTTATACCCATTCAAAGCTTTTTTATAGGATTCATATTTTTTTTAGTTCTTACGATTTCACTGTATCAAGATGATGTTTTATTTTGTTGCTTTTTTGTGTGTGGCTGTTTTCATTGGGATACTTATTTCTTTACATTTTGTCAGAATTATGATTGCGCTTTGGCAACAGAAATTTGTATTTGTCGCGCCGTTAGGCCACATAAAGCCCTGCTGAATTGAATGCAACTGAGCTGAATGTGAGACAGAGCGAAAGAGAGGGGTGGAAACGGGCCGGAAAGGAGTCGCTTTTACGCCAAAATACTCTTTTCCCTCGCTCCTCTTAGGCCTTTTTATTGTTTGTTTGTTTTTTGGCAGAGTGCATTCTTTATCGCTAAATTCCAAGAGAACCGTTTTTCTCCCTTTCATCTTGTTTTCCCTCGTCCAGTGTGCCAGTTCGAGCACTCTCTCATTCTCAATCCCACATCGGGGCGCATTTGTGTGGTTTTTTTTCTTCGTTTTTTTTCATTTCACTCTGAATGATTTATGACGAGCAGACATGGCTCCGCGGCGTGGCGCGATTGCTTTGTGTTTGCGGTGTCAGTGCTGCTATTGTGTTTGATGCGGAGCGCGCTCCCAGAGCGGGAGATTGGGGCCGTCGGCCTCGCATTAAATCTGCCACAGGGATTCCCTGGGCCCGGAGACCACTCACGAGCCTGTGATGACACGGGTCAGCCCCGGCGGGGCTGTATCCCTGTTTCTATGGGGTGTGGAGGAGGTTTAGTGAAGTCTAGTGAAGCCCTGTGTTCGATATTTGCCTGTGAGGCCTGGGATATTATATTAGTTGTCAAGCTTAGGTCTCTTAGGTTATCTTTTTTTAATTAAATTTCATATTGACTTCTTTTGTTTGAAGATATGAACGTAGAATATGGGGACTATATTTATGGGTACAATTTATGATGACGAATGCTTGATATAAAGCTTAATGTGGGCTTGATATGAACGGTTCATACCCAACCACTCTCTTCTAATTTTGCTCAACGAAGAATTGCCCCCAGCTACACCCTTTTGACCCCCCCCCCCCCCCCCCCCCCAGATCCCCACACCTGCAAAGAAACACTTAGCTTCTAACAAAATGCACCCCGCTCCCAAAATAAAACCTCACACATCGGTTTCCAACCGACAAGATCTCACACATTGTGATTCGCCAGCCTTGAGAACTGCCTTCCCACATTATCAGAGCAGTCATCACTTCCTCAAGAAAAGGTGCTCACGCCCAACCCTGCCAGCGCCAAGCTGCCATTTTAGAGCCCTAAAACATGTACCAATCGAAGGTAATGCATCACGGCCTTATAGACTGGTTTGAACCCGACTGCTGAATCGCACACATTTGTATTGCATGCACACCAGGTATATTAAATGATGTGTCACAAATACTAAGCAGTGTCACCAATCACAGAGCTGAAAGAAAAGACATTTTATTACTTCCTTAGTTACCATCAGTATTTCCCTTTTTTATGTTAGAAATTATCATTAGAAATGAGACCTATCAATTATCCCTGAAAAGGCCCACTGGGGGATGCTAAAATGACATGAAAATGGTAATGCCCGTGAGATTTGCGACTTTACTTCTGCAAAAAGAGGGGTTTGTTTATTCCCCCGAGGAGGGTCACATTCCTGTTTCATGAACATTGAATTTATTTCCGGACCCACATTCTCTGTCAAGGAAAAGTTTCTTGACATAAATTCCCTTGATGTCAAAAACACCCTTAGCAATCTGCATGTATATTCTGTTTCTCTGCTGTTTAACACATACAGCCTCCTACTCCTGTCCGTAATACAACAATCAATCTTTGCACAACATCAATTGTCGCTATTTCAGTAACCCAGCAAGCAATGTTAGGAATGTTCAGGGAACGTTCTGGTTAGATTTGCATTAATTCAAGAATTAATTCTCACTTCATTCAAGAATGAACAATCTTAGAATGCATTTATTGCTCCAAACAAACTGTCAAAGTAACAGAACAATGTTCCAGACATGCTCACACAAACTTACTAGTGACTTACTAGATTGCTAAACTTAGGTCAGTGTTTTAAACGAGAAATTGCTCACACCATTCCATGAGAGAATAAAAGGTGGCTTTGTATAGTTCAGATTTAATGGAACCAAATTGGCAAATAGTCTGCTTTTTATGTGATGTCAGTCAATGTTGTGAAACTTTACCAGAAGCTGAAGCTATCTTGGCGCTCGCAAATTGCTGAAAGGTTTGGTGTCGTTTGATGTGAAACAGTTAACAGCTACCTGCAACTGAAATGTTTTTCAAAAACATGTAGCAAGGATGACATAACTGATATAATTGATATTTGTCACTGATCCAGTTTTCTTCTGGATTGCCATACTGCTGTTTTGACCCTGATCAAGGGCTCATTTCTGATAGCACTGCTCTATAGCAGCTCTGCTTATCTGACAGCAGAACCAGGTCAGTTTTGCGTCACAGGAACTAGTTTTCCTTGTCCAGTAAGAAATAGTTCAGGAGTTGCTGTAGGCTATTCTGACACTGAGGGAACTGGGGAAGAGGGAACTTGGTATCCGACAAAGGACATTTGACCGATTTCAGAGTCAGTGTGAGGAAAGGCTTCATCCGTCACACTGCAAGTTGAACTACAGGAGGAAAAAAAAACCTCTCCAGGGGAGGGCCCCTCTGGTCTTGGCGTTCGGCATATGCAGAGGAAGGAATTTATTGAGGTTCTCCGGCTGCTTCTGCGTCTTGCTTGACACAACGTGCAAGGTGTTCCTCTGAATGCTAACGTGGTCTTTGGAGCTTATGCCACTAGGTCTCCCAGGATGTCCTGGCATTGGGATTGCCTGACAACGGCAAATTTGGTTAAGGGCACATATTGTTCTGATTTAAACCTTTCACGTGTGTCAAGGGGATAAATGTCCCAATGTAGTTGTGGCAGATGGTCCCTTGCAGAAAAAAATAAGAGCCTTTCATAAATATGGCTAAATGAAACGAGAACATTTCATAACATTCACCCCATTCTGGGTCAGTGTGTCTCCTGGTTTTTTAACAGCACTCATTGATAGTGATGTATTCTGTGTGAGGTTCAAGGAAGGGGCCTATTTCATGCCTGAAAACCCTCTCCCCCTCTGAACCCGGCTGGTATCACAGCAGGTTGTGCGAGACAGAAAGAGAGGTGATTGGGGGGGGGGGGGGGGGCTGCCATTCACGCTCTCCTCTATAAACTAGGTGAGCAGGTTGAGCATGTGGTATGCCCTGAGGGAAAAGAGATAAATCTCTCTTTTTCTCTCTCCACCGTTTTCTTTCTTCTGCTCTGTCTGGGAAATTCTCAATGACAGGCTGTGGAGGAACGCTCTGCGATTGATTTTTTTTTTTTAGCTTTTTGATTTTTCAGGAATGATGAATATCTTTTGTTATTTTCTCTCTTAATTCCACTATCCTCTCTCCTCCTCCCCTCCTCATTTCTCCGTCTTTACATTTTTTATTAAATTTCTATTTGTTTCACTGATGTGACAACCATACATTTGTGTAGCCAAAGCATAAGATAGAAGCACAATACAATATCACACAATAGAGGAAGACGTGACACAACATTAAAAAAATTAGGCAATATCAACCTAAAAAATACAGTATTTTGAAAAAATAAGTTACTGAAGTCAACTTGAAGAGCAAAGTTGTTTTAGACCTGAGGTATTTAACGGGCTTTGTGTGGGGGAAAAAATAAATAAATCTCTCTCTCTCACAAACCATCCTTTCCCAGAATACTGCAACCTGACATGGGGAAGAAATCCAAGAATAAAACGTGTGTTTAAGAAGAAAACCCTCAACCCCAGAATTCAATGAGGTTTGGCCCTTTCCTCGTTAGCACGTAATGTTTTATTCCATAGCATGACCATTTCCAATAATACCACAACCGAGGACTGTGGCTCATGTGATACGCTATGTGTTCCAACTGATTTCATTCTTACTGTCAGTTGATTCTTATCACCAGAGCATTTTAAAGGCATTTGTCATGGTGTGCCCCACTTGCTCTGATCAGGAGAAGAGATTGATTCTTCTAATAGTGATAAGTGCATTTACCGACTGTATATACTATCAATCCTTATCATAATCTCCCCACAGGAGTTTATGTATGAACTTCCACATGACCAACTGGCCAAGAAAACCCTGGAGATTTCGGTGTGGGACTATGACCTCGGAATGAGCAACGACTTCATAGGTGAGAGGGGGAATGCAGAAAAGGGGAAAGGGAGGGATTGTGGGAGGAGGGACAGGGGAGAGCGGAAGAATGTGGTGAAGGAGAAAACGAGGGGATGAGATGGAGGAGAAAGAGAAGTGGAAGAAGGTGGTGAAGGAGAAAACGAGGGGATGAGCTGGAGAGAGGAAGAGAGCATTAGAGGACAGAGAGGGGTTCGGGGGGCCAGGGTGAGTGTGGTGAAAAGAACAGGAGGTTCTGAGTTCATTACGTTTGAGTCTGGAAACTAAGTACACAACAAAAGTCTTGAGGCCATATCCATTTTTGTGATAGAAATGACTGGACGTGAATAATATGACATATGGTATTTTCATCATTTAGAATATAAATGACACCGAATGTGTGATTCACAAAAAGAGAGAGAGCCTGAGAGCACTGTATGTGGGCGTCATAATTATGTTACCAGCCATTCGTTATTCTCAATGTGAAATCTTTCTCCCTTTTTTGGCAGCACCAGAGTACTCGAGTGAGTTATTGTGCTTATTAAGGCCTGGCTGTAGAGCAGTCAGCCTCTTTGGTGAGCAGTAGCTTACCAAGTGGCAGAGACTATGTGCAGCAATGTCTCGTATCCATATGAAACATTTATATTATTTGAATACTAGACTAGGCCGAAGAAGGTAGCGGGGGAGATGAATAGAGACAGACAGGGGGTAGAGAAGAGAGAAAACGGACAGAAAGGACAAGAGACCAAGACAGAGAGATAGTGTCTGTGTCCATTCTGCTCATGGATAAAATGCCCTGACAGAGACGCCTGGTGGCCTGTATTCCCTCACCACCTGGCAATGGGAGCTCCTAGTCTGTGTGGCAGCTGCCCTGGTGCAGTCAGTCCCACAATGCTCTTAGCTGTGTGTGTGTGTGTGTGTGTGTGTGTGTGTATATGTGTGCACGTGGGTTTGTGTGTATGTATGTATGTATGCATGCGCATGTGTGTGTGTGTGTGTGTGTGTGTGTGTATTTGTGCGCGCATGTGTGTGTGTGTGTGTGTGTGTGTTTACGTGCATGTGTGTGTGTGTGTGTGTGAGTGTATTTGTGCGCGCATGTGTGTTTGTGTGTATGTATGTATGTATGCATGCGCATGTGTGTGTGTGTGAGTGTGTATTTGTGTGCATGTGTGTGTGTGTGTGTGTGTGTGTGTGTGTGTGTGTGTGTGTGTGTGTGTGTGTGTTTGTGTGCGTGTGTGTGTGTGTGTATTTGTGCGCGCATGTGTGTGTGTGTATGTGTGTGTGTGTATTTGTCCGCGCATGTGTGTGTGTGTGTATGTGGGGGTCATTCTGTGACAATGAGCCACCAGAGGCATCGATCGACAGTGCCAGTTAAGTGGAGGCGCTGTAGAGAGGCCTGTGTCTCTGGGGGAAGTGAAGAGACAGGTTTTGACAGCCCCTGCAGGGGTGCAGCACAGCCACCCCCCCCCCCCCCCCCCCCCCCCCCTCCCTCCCACCAGACTGCCCTCCACCTGTCTGTACCCTCCACCTGTCTGTACCCTCTGGAGACCAAACTTCACTCGTTAACAATGGCACACTCAGTCCAGGTAGTGTTTAATAGCACACAGCAGAGGAATACTGAGTGATCAATTGTTTTCTTCCATTTTCCGGAATAATAAGACTCACCCCTCCCCTTCTGTTTGTCTCTTTTCTATCCCTTCTCTCCCCTCTATCTCTCTCTCTCTCTCTCTCTCCCCTCTATCTCTCTCTCTCTCTCTCTCTCTCTCTTAGGAGGGGTGGAGTTGGGAATCAATGCTAAAGGAGATCGGCTGAAACACTGGTTTGAGTGTCTAAAACACACAGGGAAGAAAGTGGAGTACTGGCATAGTCTCACACAGCAGTGTGCCCCCAGCAGTGACTGATATACAAACACACACACACACACACACACAACCATACAAAACACACACACACACAACCACACACGCAGGCGTGAACACATACACAAACTGACACACGTATGCAGACACATGCACAAACCCAAACGCATGCACACACACACACACACACACAAACACACACACACAACACACGCAGGCGTGAACACATACACAAATTGACACACGTATGCAGAGACATGCGCAAACCCAAACGCATGCGCACACACACACGCACACACACATATTCTTTCATGCACATGCACACATACAGAGGGCAGAAAGAAGAGGTATGGCATTCTCTCAAACAGCAGTGTTCTCAAAACACACACACACACACACACACATACATACACATATACACACATACAATTGTATAATAACTGACAATAAATGATATCCAGATAAATGTAAAATACAGATCTTCTGGCTAATTACCCACTGCACAGTAGCTGCAATAATACCAATAATAATAATAATAATAATAATAATGGCAACAGTTTATATTAAGTGTGTTTTTTACCGTCGTTTCAAAATGCACACTCAGATGTTATTTTTTGTGGATGTTTGTGTTGATTCAGCAGTTTGTGTTGATTTCCCTGAGCCTGCCTCGACTTTGATCTCGCATTCGTGATTTCGCCGGCGTCATCGTGAATGTACACACCTTTTTGTTTTCCCCTTCAACTCAGCATGCACATTAAAACTCTGAAATTCATTTGGACAGTCGTTTAGTGTATATATGTAATTGCACAGTAGTTACTACTTATAAGTAAGTGTTAAGACACTTTGTGTAAAGGGTTACCACAGCCAGCTGTGAGCGCAACTCTTAATTACAGCCTCCGCCACCCGAATGCAGTCCTTTTGCCAGCACAACGGAAAGCACAATCCCCCCCCCCCCCGTCTGTTCTTCTGTGCGGCTGTGTGTCTCCCTTTCTTTGTGTGTACCCGTCAAGTTATCCAGTCGTTCTGTAGAAATCTGTGGGTCTGTCCGTGTGCCTCTCCACAAACGTCTTTGTGTCCGTCCGTGTACCCAGTCCGTCCGTCAGCATCTGTGTTCAGCTGTAAACAGCAAGGAGCTTGAGAGAGACAGAGACAGAGAGAGACCGTGCAGTTACTCTTTTATTAAGGAACCATTAATATTAGATTAATAACTATTAATGTACATCTAAACCATACGGGTTGAGGTACACTCCTCCATTAGTATAATGTGCTCAAGCTACTGTGATGCTGCTTAATGTGTATCAGGCTAGAGGAGATGAAAAGAGACTGCTATGCCTTAGGGCTAGGACCAAGGGGATTAGGGGATGTAGCACAGCACTTTCTGCGTGTGTGTGTGTGTGTGTGTGTGTGTGTGTGTGTGTGTGTGTGCGCACACGCGCGTGTGTGTGCCTGTATGCGTGTGCGTGCGTGCGTGCGTGCGTGTGTGTGTGTGCCTGTATGCATGTGCGTGTGTGTGCGTGCGTGTGCGTGCGTGCGTGTGCGTGCTTGTGCATGTGCGTGTGTGTGTGTGTGTGCGCGCGTGCGTGGACATGCGGGCATGTGTTTGCTTGTAATGGATGAAGTCTTCTCCTCTTGTCTGGCGATTTTGCCGCGCAGGATAAATCCCGCTGCATCGGCCCTTTAAGAGATTGAGGCGGTGCTTTGGGGACCGTTGTGGACTACATTCAGATCTGAGCGCGTCACAGTAATTCTGAGCAGCAGAACCGTATCCCAACCAGAAAAGCTGAGCGCATTCTCTGATGCAATCTTCTCTTTGTGAAAGAAAATGAACTCTGATTTTTTTTTTAAATAAGTAAAAGCACACCTACAAACACTTTTTTTTTTTTCTTGTTCTCCAACACCCCTTTTGCTTTTGAATATCGAATGGTTCAGTTTGGCTATTGCACTTGGCTGCATTATATTAATACATTTTAAAGATGCGCAATCATATTGTGACATCACAGCTGAGGATCACAGTGTGCCATTTGTGCCATTGTGTGTGGAGGGACTGCAGTATCCAGCTGTGGATATGGGGTGGTACAATGGTACATACAAGGCCGAGAGAATCCAATCTTACAGGATGGTAAGAGGGCATGGTGCTGGCCTGCAGGGCATTGAGTTTGACACCATATCCAAGCATATTGGTGGGCACACTGGACCGTCCTGTGTCCCTCTATGCATTTGGGAATAGTAATGTGATTATCAATAACTCATTTCAGAATCTGGCATGAACATGATTGTTGGCGGTTTTCAGTATCTCTCTCTCAAATTCAAATTCAAATGAGCTTTATTGGCATGGCCACACATCAGCATAGTGTTGCCAAAGCTATTGCTTATGCTACCATAAAACAACAATAGCATCAAAAAACTATGTGAAAAATAATAATGGAAACAATAGGCAGTGATGGGGTGGGATGGGGGGGTTTTTCTCTCTCTCTCTCTCTCTCCCTCCCTTACTTTAAAGCTCTGTGTGGCAGTTACCACAGACATTGTTTTATGGTATAGCCGTGCATGTGTGAAGGGTAGGCTACTGTATTGCATGTTGGGCTTGCTTTGATTTGTGATAATTATTTATATATTTGTGTAGGTGATCAGGACTGCAGAAATTCTCCACAGATTCACTGATCTTAAGTGATCAAGCACATCCTGTACACTGAGCTGAATATGTACCAGCTGATCAACATACATCCTACAGAGATCAAAGTGTAGATATATGAAATAATTTCATTAATAAAGCAAGCCCTATTTCTCAAAGTAATAACATGTCAGATTGCATTATTTGTTTTATTATTCCTGGAAATGTGAATGGTATTTGACTTATGGTTATATTTTTACAGCTGCACAATTTGCTGTTAGTTGTCTTTTTTGTTTTTGTACTGGGCGATTCAGGGTACTGGATTTTATTAATTCCTCATACTTGTATGTTTTTGCTTGTTTTATAATCTCAACTGCCATTTTATGATGTCTCATATTCCTCTTTGGAGGAGGAAGGTGTGGGAACATGCGATTAAAAAGGAATAAATTGGAAAATGTGTGAAAGGGTCAAGTTGAAATTCACAGCAGCATTATGCAAACGTTTCACTCACAGAAAAGGTGTGTGCGTACCCCAGCCGCTGCCCTGCCCTGCACTGACACCAGACCGTCTGCGTGGAACATGTGGTATGGCTGCCATCATGTGGCGGGTCTATGTAATTACAGCTCAAATAAACTGAATCTGAACAGTGGTGTGGTGGTCTCCAAGTCTGCGTTTCTATTGTGTCTGGATAGACCTCAACATCTAATTAAGCACACGATGCAGACACACAAACAATTTTCATGAATTTAATTGGCTATAAAATCCTGGAACATGCAGGAATTGTCGCCTACATATGAGTTCCCTCCGGCTTGAAAAACGCAACAACACGATGGAATTGGCTGCTTGAGAATACCGAGATATATTAATTTAATTGAAGTGGACTTCAATTGTTAGTGGAAAAACTGAATTTTCACTTACATTCGATGCATTTAGCAGACACCCTTATCCAGAGTGACATAGACAGTTGACTTTTATTTTTTAAACATACTATCCATGAACACAGGAAGATATTTTTACTGAAGCAATTCAGGCTAAGCACCTTGCCTCAGGGTACATCTGCAACAGATGGGCCACCAGGGGATCTCAATCCCAGTTCCCCAAACTTTATATGACACTGCCACCAGTTTTCCATTATACTCTTTCAATATATTTCTAAATAATGCAACGAGAACAATAATATGAGTAAATAATTTCAGTCATATTTCACAGTGGTAAGATAGCCGTGTAGATTTAAAAAAAGAAAATGAGGAAGGACGTGTTGAAGCTGAAACAATGGGGCTTCTTTAGGTGCGGTGTCAGAAGATTTATCTTTACTTTCTCCAGTAATTAGCTGTTTTTTTTTTTCCTCAGTGAAATTTTGGCATGTGAAAGTTGATACAAAATTGCATTTATGCCCTTGAATGTGAAGGGCCTGTACCTTGATTCAGTAAAAAAAAAAAAAAAAAAAAACTTGCATCAGTAAATATGCAACTGTAAAAAATTTGAATATTTATACAGAAAAGATAATGCAAGCTGCAAGGGCATCAGCTAAGGAAATATAATGTGTTTTCCATTTGCCGTGAGATAAGGTCGCCCTCAATGTCATGCCAGTGTTACCATAATGGGAAGAATGGAAGGTGACCTGTGTTTGACATGTTTTGACAACTAGCCCTCATGGAACACTTTCAAACCTTATTGGTATTTATTTGTTTTCAATTTATCACCTCAGAATGAAACAAACTTTGCAGCAGACACCTCAGACATCACATTATTGCTAAGGTGCGATATCCTGATGATAGAAAGTGCTGGGACAGTTAAAATAAGGTCAAATGGATTTTTTAAAAATGTATCTATTGTTGTAAAGATGATGATGGTGATTATCATTATTAGGGGACCGAGCAGCGTAGCTGCTGGTACCCTATTGTATCTGTTCAGATTCTTTTTTTAAATTTTCTTTTCTCAGCTTTCACCTAAAATTCCCGTGGGCTGGTTTGGCCTAGAATCACCAAACGTGGCAAGCTTGTTGGGATTGTCAAACTCTTGGATCCTCTGTATTATGATGCAGATTGAACACCTGGTGGCGCTGTAGTGCACGTGACAAGATTTTGACATTGACACGCCCACTGCCGACGCCCCGTTTCACCTAGAGTCACAAGATTTGATATACAGGTCCCTTTGCTCATTCTGAACAAATTTGCCTCAAGGACCCATAAAGTCCGCCATATTGGATTTTTTGCTAATTAGCATTTTTTGTAAAATGCTTAAAATGCTACTCCTCCTACAAAATTTGACCAATTGAGATGAAACTTGGTGTACACACTCGTTAGACCATGTCTCATAAAAGTTATATTCAGAATTTTGATATTTTCAAAGGTGGCCGAATGACGAGCTATCACAAAAATGCTAATAATTCCAAAACGATTTGACAGAAAGCTATGAAACTTGGTAGGTCTGTTAAGAGTACCATTAGGACTTGACCTCTACAGTTTTATCCCAATCGAGCCATGTGGTGGCGCTATGGAGTTCCAAATATAAAGAAATATTTAAAAATTCACTAAAAATCACAGTTCCTTTGCAGAGATGTATAACTTGCTACAGTGACAAAGAGCCGGATTTGGATCATAGAACTTTACTAATTTGGTGGGCGCCATCTTGAATTTGCCGACATTTTGGCTTAAATGTACTCATTTATTACTTCTTTGAGTTTTTCCTTAACCGCTTGGGTGATTATCATGACACTTGGCAAATAGTTAGAAGTTGTCATCATACAAGCTCACACCGAATTTTGTGGCGATAGACCAGTTGGTGGCGCTGTAGTGCACATGTAAATATTGTGACATTGACACGCTCACTGCCGACGCCCCGTTTGACCTAGAGTCACAAAATGTGGGAGGTCCTTCTGCTCATACTGAACAAATTTGCCTCAAGGAACCATCAAGTTAGCCCTATTGGATTTTCCGTTAATTAGCATTACTTGTAAAACACTTAAAATACTACTCCTCCTATAAAATCTGACCAATTTACATGAAACCTGGTAAACACACTCCTTACACCATGCATCATAAAACGTATATACAGAATTTTGATATTTTAAAAGATGGCCGAATGACGAGCCAATAAATATCCAGTGGGCGTGGCTTATCACAAAAATGCTAATAATTCCAAAACCATTTCACAGAAAGTTATGAAACTTGGAAGGTCTTTTAAGAGTGACATCTGGACCTGATCTCTCCAGTTTCAACTCAATCGAGCCACGTGGTGGCGCTATAGAGATCCAAATATAAGAAAATATAAAACAATTCACTAAAAATCATTGACACGCCCACTGCCGACGCCCCGTTTGATCTACAGTCACAAAATTTGGTGGATACATACCGCTACTCCTGCCCAACACATTTGCCTCAAGAAACCATGAAGTCTGCCATCTTCGATTTTCCGCTAATTAGCATTTTTTGTAAAACACTTAAAATGCTACTCCTCCTACAGAATTAGTCCAATTTGCACCAAACCTGTTCAAGGGACTCAACCCGCATCCCTACATACATGCATTATTATTATTAAGGCGTATGTCAAAAATTGGCCGAATGAGAAGCCAATGAATTTTGCATTGGGCATGGCTTATCGCACAAATGCTAGTACTTCTAAAACCGTTTGATATAAAGTTCTGAAACTTGGTGGGTTGATTGAGAGTTAGATCAAGACTTGAGCCCTGCAGTTTTAACCCAATCAATCTGCGTGGTGGCACTAAAGAAATACAAATGTTGGAATGTACAAGTACACTACCTCTGCTTAACAGGCCGTCTACCTACTATACCAACTGTGAAAGTTCCTGTAGCTTAGTGGTTAAGGCATTTGACTGCCCTGTAGTAGGTTGGTGGTTCGATCAAAGTTTTTTTTGAGGCACACAATGTGCACGTCATTGTAAGAATGTTCTTTTTATTGCAAAGGCTAGGAAATTTCACAATATTACCTGTTATCTGTTTGAATTATGAAGTCAGTAAGCCAAAACAATCTGATACCGCAACACACAAGTCTTATTTGGCCTCCTCATTTCTGTTAACCTGCTTTGGCCTAGTGGATACAGTATTGGCTTTCCATGTATGTGGTCAGCGGTTCAATTCCGGCTTGGTTCCAATGGCTAGGTTAATGTTTGGCAAAAGTATTGTGCAAATGCTATGCTTCTTTTAATGTTGTTTTCACATTAAGAAACACCTTTTTATTGCAAAAGTTAAGAAATTTAACAGTATTAACTGTTCACTGTTTCACTTGTACTTAAAAGACTTAATACGCAAGCCCTTACTGGATCGGGTTAAGATACCATCAACAATGGCAAAAGCCCTGATTATAAACAAATATTTGTATTTTGGGTCAACCCTGTCTAGAGTTGTCTACCATTTTGTAGTTTCTGCGTTTGACAAATGCCGCTAATGCCGCTCGGTCCCCGCAAATCGCTGCTTGCGGCTATATTTATTATTATTATTATTATTATTATTATTATTAGGTTGTATTTATTACGTTGGGTGATTTACTGGGCATTAACAGATACAGGGCAAATGGAAAATACATAAGTAGAACATAGACATAGACACACACACACACACACACACACACACGCACAAGCGCACACACGCACACACACACACACACACACACACACACACACTGCATTCCATAACAGGCAGTATTACATAGGACAGAGAAAACCCAGAGGATAAAGGGTTATTATTGCACATAGTAAATTATATTTCTTTATTACATATAATTACACGGTGCTTCCTTATACCATTTTCAATATTGCTGTGTGTCAATGTCTATATTCAAATTGTCACAACAATCAAAGAACAGGCATCATTCTGTTGTTGTTTACATAAAAGACTGGAATATTACATTGTTGCTGTAATGAAAAAAACCTTCTGCTTTATTTTGCCTTGTCTTTCACCCACATGTAACAGTCATACATCTTTTACAGCTCAAAATCTAATAAAGTTGCATGCCCCATGTGAATAAGCCATGGTGATGTATTGATGGAAAATAGGTTTTTTTTCTATTCCTGACCTTTCCTGTGTCAATAATTGTCTGTATATTACAGGCATGTTATTACTTTAGGTAAGTTCGAAAATAGTTTGTCTCATATATAATGCCCAATCTAATTCCACCACAATTGCTATCTCTCTCACTAAGAACAGTATACTTTGTTTGCAGTAAAAGAGAATTACAGCATTTTTAAAATCCAATGATTGGTTCAGACTAAAACCTGACTAAAAACAGCTACAACAACAAAAAAAAAAGATATTTCTCCCTATCTTTCTCTCTCTCTCTTAATCTCTCTCCTCCCTCTTGAATGCCTATCCATTCTTCCTTCCTTCCTCCCCATCCCTCTCTCTCTCTAACCCTTTTTCAGGGCTGTGTCACTCTCCCGAGGAACAGCGGGACGTTCAGCTGTTCGTTCCAGATGAGCAGGACGAAGGGCCGGAGGGCGGAGAAAGAGGAGTAGGAGCGAGCGAAGGAGATGGAGGAGACGGCCCCCGCCTCCACGCCCTTCTCTGTCAGCGAGAGGAAAGCGCGATGCTGGGCGTCAGACACGGACAGAGGCGGGTCCACGCCCTCTGAGGAGAGGCCGCACAGATTAGGCTCATAGTTGAGATCTGACAAACCTGAGAGAGAGAAAGAGAGAGAGAGAGAGAGAGAGAGAGAGAGAGAGATGGGGGGGGGGGGGCACGAGTGAGTGAGTGACGCTACAGTGAATATTTCCCAAACCTGGGAAGTCTGAGCAACATTCCTGAAAAGGAGCCAATCATATAGGCTCTGCATACACTCATACCTAGTGTGCCCAGAACATCCATCAGGTCAGTTTTGCTGTCGAGATGGATCTTGGGCAGCGTGACCTCAGTTGTCTCAGTTGGAAACTGGTCCATGTCTTTCACCATCTTCCTCACGTTCTCATCGGTCAGCCTCGTCTCAAGGTCCGCTAGTTCCTCTCGAGAGGACGCACGCGGGAGCAGGATGTACAGAACAGTCCTCCCGGAGAGAGGGAACGCCGCCACCTTCAGGGTGAGGTTATCGTTACTAGCATTGCTGCTCCTGTTAAGCTTAGTGCTGTTATTATTTTGCCAATGCAACACCAGGCATTTATCATGATTTGAGTATGAGAGATTATAGTTCTATTTTATTCCTACATTTTGATAATAAAAATGATAATAAACACACTAAGAACCTATATCTAGATATACTACAAAGCATGATGCTCCTTGAAACTGATGGCGCATATATATATATATATATATAATTATAATTTTTAAAAAAAAATCAATAATAATAAGTACCTGTGCTTTTACGTGCGGACTGTATCTTTGGGCCAGCTTGTATTTACTACTGTGCAATGCAGGTACAGTGACGATATCTCCTGACAGTGTAACGAAGGCGGCATTCATAGACTTTTTCTCAAACATCATTTTCCACTTCCCTGCCACACAGAATTAAGAAGAAAGAGAGAGAGAGTCAGTGGACCAATCATCAGCCAGAACAGAACAATGTTCAATTATTGCTCCTGATATAACCCACTGAACATTACACCAAAAATAGCCCAGACCACAGGATATATTACTCTACTGTAGGCAACAGAAGCCTAAAATACACACTACATAATGACTACCTTGGATTGGAAATCAATGTGTCAAGTAGCTTTGGTCTGGCCTTAAATATGTGAGCCCACAGGGCTTTCTTTGCAATCACAAGCAAATTATAATAAACATTTCCATTAGAATTGGGTCAAAAACATCTGATGGTGTCATCCAGCCTATTCTGCAATGTGGAAGGAAAATGTTGTCGTGCATGCAAAATTATTTAAATATAGACTTCAAATAAATACCCCTAAAATTGCAGGCAGTGCTGCATTTTGCAAATATTAAATTCTTACAAAAATCAATAAAAGAGCCTTACATTTTACAGAACATTGAAAATACCTCCAACAGACAGACTGTTTACAATGCAAGGCAAACCATCAACTGCTCACAAAACTACTTCAGCACATAGCATGCACTGTTTCATTGTGACTTAGAGCTCGCTCACAACACAGCATTCAAAATGGCGCAATAATCATCTGCAATGAAAGCTGCAGCGGTAATGACAGCAGCAGTGGAAACGTGCAGCAGCCCCACCGTTAAAGTAGACGGTGTTGAGTAACATCAGAAGGGTGGTGGATGAGACCGAGTCCACCAGATCTGTGATCCTATTGTTAGTCTTCTCTGCCACCCAGTCGTTGATCATCTTTGCATTCCGATTACTGTCATTGGTCAGCTTCTCGGGCACTGCCCCGTAGAAGAGCTGTGATTGGTTGATGAAGTTCTGGTTTAGGTTAAACTCTGAGAAGGACAGGGAGAAGACAAGGAAGCAGAGAGAGAGGAGGAATTACAGGATCCTTCACCAACCTGTTCACAGTACGCACGACTTTTACTGTTTTGACATCATAGACAAAACTCAGTCGTTTCATCATACCTTCACTGACAGGCACTCAATGTGACCTTATCTTTCTTCATATATCTCCCTCTCAATCTATTTCTCCCGCACTCTCTCTCCTTCCTGGTATTATTTATACCCACTTGGGGTGGTCCTATGGACACTCTCTCCCTCTCTCTCTCTTTGCTATTACCAGGGTACCTCCCCTTCTAAGGTGCTGGTACCAGGGTAAACCCCTTGACTGAGGCGCTGGTACCAGGGCTGTGGTAGATGTTGGAAGCGATCTCCACACTGTGTGCCAGTTCCTCTCTCAGACTCTTCATCTCTTCGTGCAGGCAGGAGAATGAGTGTGGGAAACAGAGGGCCGTTTCCAGAGCCGCCTGGGTCTGTCCACGAGCACCTGCATGCAGACGGAGAACGGGGAGATTGTTCTCGGGCTGGCTCTGCGAATGGGAAAGGGACGTGCCCAAGCCTCAGCCCCCTTTGATCTGGCCCCTCCCCCTTTCCACAAAGCCCCACCCTTCTGTACTCCCTCTTACCCAATAGCAGGTGGCTCAGCATCCAGGAGATGCTGATCGGTGAGAAGAACAGGTTCTTGGTGGGCTCTGATTTCCTGAGATGGGAGTAGAGTTTGAAGGAGAATTCCACCAGCGACTCCTGCATAATTGTTCTCCCTGAGATCTTACTGCTCTCCACTGCACATTGTTCCCACGGCGTATCGTAGCCAAGGCAACGGGGGGGCGGCTGAGTGGGGGGGTCTAAGACAGACACATGGAGGCCAAATGGAGAGATTCAATATTGCCCCAAATTATTACGATGACAAAACAATAATTATTAATAATTATTATTATAGTTGTTGTTGTGATGATGGTAATGATTATTATTATTATTATTATTATTATTATTATTATTAATAATAAACAACTGCAAAAATCTATGATAATAACAACTTACATTCAACAGTGAGCTCCACTTTGTGGCTCTCCAGGTTCTTTCCCTCGCCCCACTCACACAGGTACACTCCGGAATCTTCCATTGTGACATTGCTCACCATAACTGACCAATCGCCCGTCAGATCTGAGGGAGAAGCCCAGCGGACTCTACCGTCATCGTTTCTCTCTCCCTCCTCCGCCGCGGCTTTTGGATACAGCCTCTCCCGCCCGTTCGGCGTCTCTGCGTACCAGACGGCCGGCGGGGCGGAGCCAGAGTGCGAGGGATGGAGGGAGGCGGAGGGAGGAGTGCAGGGCAGCCGCACCTCTTTTCCCACAACCCCGTCTGCCACCTTCAGCAGCTCGAAAGCACTGGCATCTGAGAGAGTGAGAGACGGAGAGGGAGAAAGAGAGGGAAAGGTGTGAGGAGAGATAACCCCGCATTAAGAGATGGTCAGAGGAGGCGAGGAATGAGCGTCGCTGATAATAACGTGAAAATCGCCCCGTGAAATTTGTGAATACTGTGAATAGACAGGTGATGTATTGCAGTTACAGTTTTTCTCAATTGTTTAGACACATTTTCTGAAATTAAAATTAATTTCTCAAAATTATAAGCACAAAACCCACACGGTCAATTCTTTCTGCCAAACTTAATATATCTCGTCAAATTTTCAAAACCATACACTCTCATCCCAAAATGACATTTTTCCTTCAAATAATAAACACTAGTCAACAAATGAAAACAAATTATAAATGCCAATTACACACTGGTGTAAAAAATGAAAGACACTATTACCATTATATTAGTTAGGCTTCAGTATTGTTTGAGTGTACTGGCCAACGCAAATATTGTTACTTTTTATTTTTCCAAATTACAAACGTTTAGTAGAGAGTAAAATAAAAACAAACCGGAGACAATGGGAAAAAAAAAAAACTACTGTACTGGGAGTAAACTAAAAATGTAAAAGTAAAACCAAAAATAAATTAGTCTGGTTTCTGCTCTTGATCAGGCCACATATTCTCATGTACATCACACATTATATTTTCTCTGGCCAAGCAGTGGGAGAAGTGTCTTTTGGAATGACACAGCCACCCTTGGCATGACTGAGAAATTAAAAAGCAATGGTTTAATTGAACCAACTTCGAAACAAAGCATCACGGTGGAAACTCACATTGTCCCATATGACAACACGTGTGAGCTGCTCTGGTCTATCTTGTGTGTGTGTAAGTGTGTGCACGTGTGACTGTGTGTGTGTGTGTGTGTGTCTGTGTTAGTGTGTGTGGAGCTCATTTCTGCAGTACTGCGAAAGGCATATTTCCCCTGTGTTTCAAGTCCTCTTTACAGTAAGGCTAGTAAGTGGCTAAGACTGTGCTTAGCTACTCTGAGCTGCAGGCTCTCCCATATTTTCTCCATGTAGGGATGGCTTCAGTACGTACACGAAGGATACTGCCAGCTTAGCTTGTGCACACTATGCTGTCTGTACTGTGGTCCCCTTGTAGTGGTATAAATTAGATACTCTGCAGTACAGGAATCACTGAGTATTGATATGTTACAGTAAATAATGAGAGAGCAGGTCTACCTATTCTCATTTCTAAATGTTCGTCAGCCATTGTTCTCCACATACAGGAGAGCTCACATTTTGCCCTTTTATTTGTGCTAAAGCTCTGATTGCTGATTGAATAATTAAATCAACTACTGTTTTACCTGTGAAGAATGTGTGTTTTAATTGATATTGGAGTTTATAGTTTTTTTAATGGCAGTGTTTTTAACGTGAAAACAAGAGATATGCTCTTTGAAAATTGTGCCTAAAATTGTTAAAGAGACTGAAATTTGTGTTAAAACAAGCAAAATAGTGTGTATAATTTAGAAAATATTGTCTATCTTTTGGCACATAAACTTAATGTTTTATTTAGGGTCATCATACCAATTTTAGTGTCTAAACAATTGAGAAAAACTTCATCAACCAATTGCAGCTCTTCTTTGGTCCAGCGCCAGAGACTAAAGACAAAGGGCCTCATTCATGAAACGTGAGCAGAACAAATTTGTATGTAAATCGTTCGTATTAGCAAATTTGGCCATATTTTGGCATTCATCAACATTTTCATATGTGAGATTTGATCAAATGTACTAACAAATTTAACACCTGCTGAAGACCACGCATACCGCATTTGTGTATTCAGAATGGCACATAATGTAGCTTCTGAGTGATTAATTTATTAGAACATTAATTTATTTTTATTTTCTGTTAAATTCACACGACAAAATGTAGCCTCTGAAATACACAATGCAACGTAACTAATAAATTACGATGGCAAAAACCAAACACATTAGATGATGCCTATTAATCAATCGTAGGCTATGAACTTGTTTAATTAGTCTCATAAGCTAATGAATGCTCCCAGTACTACTATTTTTCTAAATTGGTAAAAGTTAAATGCTAACTTATATGACGTTAAATATGCTATTTAAAACACACATATTACCAATTAACAAAATTTACTTTAAATTGCCTACAGGTCTGTATCGCCAGCGTTGCAATGGCTGACCTTGTGCTGTTGGTGCAGTTGGCTGCTTAGGAGAGAAACGAACACATCTTTAAGATCGTGCAAAAGCTATTTGTTGGCTGCAGAGATATGGCTGGTTAGTCGTTTTCAAGTTTTTTATGAAATTGACAACCTGCCCAGCAATGTTATTGGTGCCGTAACTGTACTGCACAAAAGTAGCCTCAAGGCTCCATCCGAAGATACGTTTGCAAAATATTAATAAAAAGGGCTGTCACATCTTGCAGCTATGTCATGCGAAATGTATTGCTCAACGTCCTGGCTCGATTGCCTGGTGGGACAATGGACGGGTGGGACCCACAACAGCTTCAGTTGGCTGGCTTTAGTGGCTTATTGGTGTAGCTACATCAAATTTCTACGTCAAATTTAGTGTGTAAGTAGGGCTACCTCTTTCCATCACTAGGGAATCGTGAATTCAAACCATCTCTCGCATGCACAGAACACCAACAAAATGACAAAATTAATAAATAAATTATTTTATTTCCAGGCTGCGAGAAAGACCGCAGCCTAGTGCTTGGCATAGAAGCTTGTCCGATGCATATAGGTTTGCACTTTAACAGCTTGTTTAATGGGAGATTCTGCATTTCCTGCATGTTATATTCTCTTTTTACTTCACCATGTAAGCTACTTTACTATTTACTTTATGACACCGGAATGCAGGCCTGGAGCTATGGCGGTGCATAGGGGTGCATTGCACCCCCTGGTGGACGTCAGTGCACACCTAGTTGTCTCTGTAAATCTACATAGTATTTTAAGTTTTTGTTTTTTTTTCGTTTTCGTTTTGTGTGAAATGGTTAATAAATATGTGTGGGTATGTGTGTAAAATAATATTGGAGATCTTGTAGCTTAGCTTTGAGAAGAACTCTAATATCCAATGACATTCGAGTATTGCCCGCACGGCACGCTGACTAACCGGCGTACAATTCTTCCCAGTGTATAATTTTTCCCACTTCCGGATCCGTTGCTTGACTGTACGTCTTGCTAGCTACTAGCACCTAGCACTGAACGGTGTCGATTATATGCTCTCTAGCCAGCAATCTACAAGTGGTTTGATCATTTTCAATGTATTTGTTCAATTGGCCTGTAAATAAACATTATTAGCTAGTTCAATTGCACCCACTTATACCAGAAAATAAGATATCAAGAGTCTTTTAATGTTGTTGGGTCACAGACATCAGGAAGTCATGGCATGCAAAGCCAAAAGATATGCGACCAAATATTAAAAATTTAAAGGCACAGTCAACTTAGTGTATGTAAATTTCGGACCCACTGGAATTGTGATATAGTGAATTAAAAGTGAAATAATCTGTCTGTAAACAATTGTTGGAAAAACAACAATTACAAAAAGTAGACGTCCTAACTGACTTGCCAACACTATAGTTTGCTACATGAAATCTGTGGAGTGGTTAAAAAGTGTATGTAAACATCCGACTTCAACTGTATATATCACACGCTTTTTGCCCCCCCCCCTATGGATTCCAATTGCACCCCTCTGTATGTTCGTCTAGCGCCGGGCCTGCCAGAATGGACTACACACTATTTATTTTCCTTGATTGAACATCTCCTAATAAATCTTCTATTTCAATGACAGAACAATTATTTATTTTGCTTTTTCTGGGTCATTTTCACTTCGTGAAAGGAGCTTTAATTGGAAGGGACATCCTCCATATAAGGCAATTAATGGGCGCGGATTTATGCTAATCACAAAATTCTGCCTTTTCCACACGGTTTGATGAATCCGGTGTAATTTTTTCGTACCAACTCGTTTCGTACATAAATGTACACACATCTTTAGGAATGCTTCATGAATGAGGCCCAATTAGTGGAAGTATGACATCTAATTGTTAACACAATCTGCTTTCTAGAGGGAGTATCCTGTACAGGAAGAGTGCCTCCCACTAGAAGATTTCAAAGACTCAGACTCTTGATAGACTGCTCTGTGGTGCTTTTCTACTTTTAATGTCATGTTACTCTTTTTGAGTGGTTTTTCTGAGTAAAAATTTCCTTAAGCCACTCCTCATACAGTAGACATTGGGCCATGTCTCCTTCTACCACATACTCACTTAGTCACTTATTCTTTTGCTCAGTTGCCCAGTTTCATTAGCACCCAGAAGAGCCTAACACTGTTGTCGGCTGACCTTTGTTTCTATAGTAACCCATTTGAATTTGATCTTAGTGGAAAACCACAACCTCCCTTAAAAAGAACCCACCCTCCCCACACCTTGTAGAGTCGGTTGAAACATCCTCACCGAAAACTTGGACCAAGAAGGAGTTCCTCAGCTTCACTGATATCTCGTCTTTCCATCCCGAAATCACACACGTGTACGTCCCCTCATCACTCTTTTCCACTATCTGGACAGGCAGACGGCTGCTACCCCCGAAGGGGTCGTGCGAGAGGTAGCTGGAAGAAACGAGATGGATGGCGGAGGAGCCAGGAGGAGATTGAGGGGTAAAGGTCCAGGAGATTCTGGCCTCAGATAATTCAGGAGCAGATGGAGGGAGGCAGGAGAGAACGAGTGTAGACTTTGAGGGCAGAGAGATTCGCTGGTGTGAGAGCATAACGGTGAGGGCGGAGGGGAGCTGGAGGGGTTAGGGAGTGACGTAGAGAGGAGAGAAATAGTCATATGAGTGGTGAAGAAGGGAGAATGACAAAATGAGAGAAAGAGAGAGAGAGATTTTTTTTAAATTTTTACGTCACCTTTAATTAACAATACGAAAAAGTATTTACAGACAAACTAAAATATTATAACTTCCAATCCATGAAAATGTATTTAAAAGGAAGATAAATATTAATACCACAATAAAAACAATACGAAACTATAAAACTAAAATATTATAACTTCCAATCCATGACAAGGTATTTAAAAGGAAGATAAAGGGACAATATACCAAGAGAGTAAAAAAATTAAATAAATAAATATTAATACCACAATAAAAACAACACGAAACTATAAAACCAATCAAAGCACAAACTTTCACTAAAAACAATAAAACTTACAAAATCGGTTTAAAAACACTCCTTGTAGCCCCCATTATTATCTACAGCACAGATCGCCTCATTTACACACCATATTTTCATAATACCGGCTATGTTGTTACAGAGACCAAAAAACACAAACTCTGTGTGGAGACGCTCTAAAACCATCCCCCTTAAAATTAGTACAGGATCTGTTGTCTGCCCCTCTTGGATCCTGTTCCTTCTCGTGATCCATATTGCAAGCTTAGCCTGCCCAAACAAGAAATTGATCAGCGAGAGTCTGTATTTGTGTTTTGCACTGTATCCCGGTCCCAGAATAAAAAATAAAAAAAGAGAGAGAGAGAGAGCGCGTTGGATTTCTTGACTGTATATTATAAGTACTGAAAGGTATATTATATAAGTAGTTTGCCAAAAAGTATTTTCAGTTGAGGAAAGTTGTTTTAAAAAATATACAATAAACACTGCAAAAACATTTCTACAATGTTATCATTCATCAAATCCCCACTGCAATATTGCAAGAAGTTACATAATATTTTGTACTTCTGGGATCCTAACACTTAAGGCAGTACCTTGGGAACAAGCCAAATTGAACAGGAGTCTATTGGGGTTTCGACAACCCAGCTTTACAGCCAAAGTGCACATCTGCCTTTTTTGGTAAAAGATGGACTCTTCCTCCTTTCCACTGTTATCTCTTTCTTTTTCTCTCGTTGTAGCTACAACAACATCATATAATTCACCAAACAAGGAATGTATCTGTCCTTCAAACATGGTGCAGCTATAGTGCAGCTAGGTAGCCAGTACTCCACACAAGTGCAAGCCAAGTAGGTTAGAATGTACACAAGTAAGCAGTATAGGAATTCACAGTGATGGCAAATAGAGGAAGTGACATCAAATGGAAGCAATGAACATGATACCACTTTAGGTGACGGTCCTATATATAAACATTGAATGGCTGGATTTACCTCAATGAAGAGCAGAAGGGAGAATGCGCACACACTGACTGAATATTTCATCTGACAGAGAGGAATTGAGAAGTAACAGATGAGGGAGGGAGGGATAAGAGGGGGAAACGGGTAGAAATCCAGACAGAAAAGCCAGCAGAAGAGAAAGATTGTTGGGGACAGAGGGAGAAATAAAAAATTAACATGACACCAAAGCATATAAGGTCACAAACATTTTGTCTGGCTACTTCATACTAAAAAGCATATGAGCCTTTCAAAGACACTTTGCAGACTCGTCTTTTTAATGAGAATTTTACTGATCAGTGAACAATACCTTGAACTACAAATATGTTTCTGTATTAGAACTTCACACTTGGCATCGGCATATGTAAAATGTTTGAGCACTCAGAAGCATGTCACAATGCTGTTGGCTTCTGCTATCACAAAAACCTCTACAACTACTGTTTCTATTCATCCCATAATGGTTAATACAGTTACTGTTAAACAATAATGCTGTAACGACGTATGTATGATATAATGGGCAGGGAGCTGGGCTTGCAACCTGAAGGTCTCTACCTTGAGCAAGGTATTTAACCTGCATTGCTTCACAGAAACATTCGCCTATATCTTCTAACTGTATCAAGATTCATACTACTGTGGATATTACAGAAAAAGGAGTTAAATCAATATTCTCACCTCAATGGATAGTTGAAAGCTTCAGTATTTCTGTCTGTCTGTGTCTGTCCAACAATCTCCTCTAAATGCACATGGTCTCTCCTTCACTCTTGACCAATTGTGGATCTGCAGATTATTGATTTAAAAGATGTGTCTATTTGCACAAGGCATGCTGGAATAGCCAACCTGATTTACTGGAAGTCATGTGAAAAGTGTTTGGCAAAGATTCGCTGTCCTCTATTTTTCTTCTTTAATTGAATAAAATACATCCCTGACATGATTGCTTACAGTAAAGAATAAATACTGCTTACTGAAAGCACATTTTTAGTAAATCTAATGTCAGCAATGTACATTAAAGCTGTGGACATTTATGACCACTTTCAGTGCTATATATAGCAATATAGATAATGCAAATGCAGACATAAACACAGAAATATAACATTGTACGTATAAAAAAACATGTTTTGACAATAATTCGTGTCAAAATTGATATCGAAACCAAAATTCCTGATTGATAAATTTAACCATAAATAAATACGTCAATAAAAACCGAAATCGTGATTATCAAATTACTTGTATGTAAGGGTAAATTGTGTGCATCACGTTTTAACATTAACAACCTCGTGATTGATTACTCGTGTCTGTACCGCACTGGTCACGCGTTGAACAAGTCAAAAGTAGTCAAGCACCGAATGCATTCGGAAGCAAAAGTTACAGATTAATTTCTCTATCGGAATTTTAAACATTTTGTAACTAGATCAACAGGGAGTCCAGTGAAGCATTGTAAATATGAAAGGAGCAAGATGTTGAACTGGTTCTGGAGTCAAATTGCACAACTTGGAAGGAAAATTGAAAGTAAGCTGAAACTACTGAATTGGCTGAGCTAACTTAGCTAACGTTAGCTAAGTTTTTTTTGTTTACATTAACTGGCCAACTAGCTATACTGTAAACTAACGTTACTCACAATGACTGCTGCAACACAATACCTTGTCTAGTTTACCAGCAATCTGGGTACGTTTAACTAGCTCATTATACACATAAAGCATATAACGTTAAATCAGTTGGATCTTGCTGGCCGGCTTGATCACTGCGCATTCGTTCTCGCATAGCTATTGATGTGTAACGTTAGTGCTTCATAAACTGCTCAGATAACGCGTTCTCACTCTGCATTGAGGTCTAATTCGTTTAGGAAGAGTAGACAATTAACATATCCCATTTAGCTATGTAGCAAGTTTTTTGTCGAATTTTGTTGTTAGATATAATCATAATTTCGGACAACTTTCCTGCAGGCTAGCTAGTTAGATTTTGTGGAAACACGCAATGTTGCTTACGAGCTTGCTCACAAGATGGTTTAATCGGCCATTGAGCCACAATGCTAGATAAAGCTAACTTGAATTTGTTGCTACTTAAATGTCTTTTTAACTAGTTAGGTAAGCATTCGGTTGTGCATTGTCAACAAATGAAATGAAAAGGTTGATGTTATTTTATAGTCTGAGCGTAGTATACTCTGCATACAATAATGCTGTAACGACGTATGTATGATATAATGGGCAGGGAGCTGGGCTTGCAACCTGAAGGTCTCTACCTTGAGCAAGGTATTTAACCTGCATTGCTTCCAGTTGTATGAATGGATTCTATGTAAAAAAATAATAATAATAAAAATAAATGCAAATGTAATTTGCTCTGGATACGAGTGTTCATAAGAGTGTTAATGCCTGTAATGCATATCTAGACGTGTTGAAGATTCCCTCTTTTTGGTTGTTCACAGTGCCTGTCAGTACACACAACAGTGAGCTCTGATTGGCTACCACGATGACGACACAGTTCAGCATTGACGATGCCTTTTCGCTGGAGGGAGAGGAGGAAGGGGGCGGGGCCAGCCGAGAGAAGGACGGATGGAAAGGAAGAGATAAAGACAAAGATGGGGGAGATGGAGGTTCAATGAGCTTTGGCCCTCTCTCTTTCTCCAAACCCCAGAGTCATTCATCCACCGCAGCCAGCACACCAGAACACAGCAGCCTAAAGTATCAGGTAACGTACATGACACCAAGAGCAAAGAAGCCATGTGTATCAGGCATACAGACGGGTGACAAATTAAAGGAAAATTGGGTGGATTTGGGTCCACTAGTTAGTGCAAATCAATACAAAGTTATTCTGAGTGATCACCTTTATCCTATGATGAAACATTTCTATCCTGATGGGAGTGGTCTCTTCCAGGATGACAATGCCCCCATCCACAGGGCACGAGGGGGTCATTGAATGGTTTTACTAAGAAATAGTATGAAAAAGATGTGAATCATATGCTATGGCCTTCGCAGTCACGGTCACCAGATCTCAACCCAATTGAACACCTACGGGAGATTGTGGACCGACGTATTAGACATCGCACTCCACCACCATCATCAAAACACCAAATGAGGGAATATCTTTTGGAAGAATGGTGTTCCATCCCTCCAGTAAAGTTCCAGGGACTTGTAGAATCTATGCCAAGGCGCATTGAAGCTGTTCTGGCAGCTTGTGGTGGCCCAACACCTTACTAAGACACTTTATGTAGGTTTTTCCTTTAATTTGTCACCCATCTGTATATGCAATAACACAATCTGTCCCTCTCGCATCCTTAGAACCTGGAGAATGAAGATGCATTGGGTAGCAGTGGAAACACAAACTCCTCTTTCAATAACTTTTTCAAAATCAGGTATGTGTGGAAGTGTGTGTGTGTGGGGGGGCATGGTTGTTGCTGTGGTGCTATAACCGTGTGTGTGCAAAATAACACACCAACCAAGTTATATTTGTTTGTGATGTTAAAATATGACTCAATAACAAGACAAAGCTTTATAACAGCAGCAAGTATATTACGTTACTTTAAAATAATACATTTTACTAGAAAATCAGCTGGGGTTAATTAAATATTTGAAGAGCATTTGTGGATTGTTTTTTGATAAATGTTAGAAAATGTAGAGTAGGTCACTAATGTCACTTTCACACTACATTTGCTTGAAAGGATTTGCATCCTTTACTTAACCAACACATTCAATTGGGTATACTTGGTTTCGGCTCATTCAAATCAACTCACTACTGAATTTTCTGTAATTTAGTTATGCATCTACATTTTACCCTCTGTCTGCTAATAGTTTACACCAAATCCTCAGCTTAATACAATGAAACAATTTTATAAAAAAGGCAAATGGATTAAATATAGTACGGTGATTAATAATACAAACATAATGAAATAAAGCGTGCAATTACCATGCAATAGCCTAGGAACAAAAAGTCCACTTAAAATTATTTTAAAAAACCTACTGCATGTCGGTAGCTGAACTTACAAAGAAAACAACTCTTTTCAGCATGTTGACTGTGTCTGTTTCAGAAATAGTCAGTGCGGTGACATTTAAACTGCAGATGAAAATGCAGCTTCCATGTGACAGATCATCACGATTCTTTAACTGGATCAGGCATGTCTGGGTTGTTATTGTACTCTGCGGACAGCCAGACCGACTCATAGACTCTCCCTCTCTCTCCTTCTTTTTATTTTTATGGACCCCCCCCCCCCCCCCATTCAGTGACCCAGCGACATTATCCTACTGCAGTTCTCAGTGGTCTTTTAGCACCCTCAGCTCAGTCACCCAACTATCAGCCCATTGCTGCAGGTACCTAAGCACACCACTCCCTTACACTTATACAGCCTCTCTCTCTCTCTGTCTCTCTCTGTCTCTCTCTCTCTCTCTCTCTCTCTCTCTGTCTCTCTCTCTCTCTCTCTCTCTCTCTCTCATGCACACAGAAACGTTCTTCTCTCTATCCACCCCTCCCTCAAACATTTTATTTGTCCTCAGCTGGTCATCTCACCCCCTGGTGAAGAAGAACAGGAGAGTGGTTCTTGCCTCTTTCCTCCTCCTTGTCACCGGAATGGGTCAGTCTGTTTCTACTACAAAAATACAACTCCCATCAGCCTGTTTCAGTACCTTACCGTCTCTATAGGTAACAGCTAAAACTAAGGGATGTGCCAACAGGAAAAGATGCCGGTTCTAGTTGTGTAGGTAGCCGTAGGCCCCCTGAGACCAATGTGGGGTTGAAGCCCGCTTCAGTTCATTATTTCATAATTATCCTGGAGAGTTCAGCCAGTCTAAAGATGGTTGTAATGAAGCGAAGGGTTCCTTTATGGAATACACACCTGTTGAAATAAAATTTAGTCTGTCGTTGGATGAATCTGCCCAGGAATGCAAGGCTATGCAGATACACTGCATGGCCAAAAGTGTATGGACACCTGCTCACCCAACATCTCATTCCAAGATCATGGGCTTTAATATGGAGTTGGTCCCCATTTTGCTGCTATAACAACCTCCACGCTCCTGGGAAGGCTTTCCACTAGATGCTGGAACATTGCTGCCTGTATTTGTTTCCATTCAGTCAGAAGAGCATTAGTGAGGTTGGGCACTGATGTGGGGCTATTAGGCCTGGCTCGCAGTCGGCTTTCCAATTGATCCCAATGGTATTTGATGGGGTTGAGGTGAGGGCTCTGTGCAGGCCAGTCAAGTTCTTCCATACCAATCTCAACAAACCATTTCTGTATGGACCTCTATTTGTGTAATGGGGGCATTGTCATTCGGAAACAGGAAAGGGCCTTCCCAAAACTGTTGCCACAAAGTTGGAAACTCAGAATCGTCTAGAATCTCATTGTATGCTGTTGTGTTAAGATTTGCCATCACTGGAACTAAGGAGCCTAGCCTGAACCATGAAAAACATTTTACATTACATTATAGGCATTTAGCAGACGCTCTTATCCAGAGCGACGTACACAACTTTTTATCACGTTTTACATAGTATCCATTTCTACAGCTGGATATATACTGAAGCAATGCAGGTTAAGTACCTTGCTCAAGGGTACAAACGGCAGTGTCCTACCTGGGAATCGAACCTGCAACCTTTCGGTTACAAGCCCAGTTCCTTAACCATTATACTACACTGCCGCCACAAAACAGACCAAGGGGTGTCCACATACGTTTGGCTATATAGTGTACCTCCGAACCCATTGTGTGCAAGCAGCTCCAGTCTAGCATAGTTACAGTCAGAATGGTACGTACTGTGTTGCAATGCTAAGACAGCCACTATAACTGCAGAAATATGCGTAGATATGCATTCTTTGTGTGATGTGTCCGTGTCAGTCTGGGTGCGCTATCTGCCATTACATTTAAAAATATACTGAGAACCTCTTTCTGTTTTTCAGCTCTGATTATCACAGGGATTGTGATACAGCTAAATCCACATGCAGGTAAACGATGCGTCTCATTGGACGAGGTACTGTGACAGGGCATCAGTAAGGAGCCCTGATCAGAACAGGAATGTGGAGCAGTGTTTAGTGCAGCACAGTAGCTATGGTGTACATGAAGGTGTACATGCATTGTAATCAGGTTACCTTTGGCCTTTGACATCTGATCTGTCTCTCCAGGTGTCTCCAGTGCCATATTCTTCCTGCCCGGACTCCTGCTCTTCATTCCTGGGGGTATTTTTCACCTGCCATTATCCGTCGTCTTCTACCTGTTTACCATCTGTCATCCAGCGTTCTTCCCTCTCTTTTTCTGTGTTGCGTCTGAGAGCGACTCAAAAGCTGGGCTTCCATTTCCATCATTATTCCTATCGTTGAAATGTCAGGCAATACCCATGGCCCACTCCCGATTCTTCTTCTTTTTTTTTGTAAGCTTGCCATGTTTTAGAATTGCAACCCACTTTCAAACCGGCAGACTCTATGTAAAGTCTATAAAGACTCTATGTAAACTCTATAAAGACTCACCTGTTTTTTCAGCCTCTCTTTCCCTTTCACTTGTCACCACACTCTAATAACCCTGTTTCTCCCTGCATTTCAGTGTACCACGTGATCTACATCTCCTGTGCAGTGCAAGGGCGGAGAGGGTTCAAGTTCTTCTATCTGCCCTATTTTGAGAAGTGACCTTATACCCCCTTTTCAATGTGATGAAATCCACCAATCATGTGCCAAGTAAATGATGACACCTGTGGTGAATTAACCTGCCTCCTTCCTAAAATACTGACCACTACTAACACCAAACCACTGTGTTGTGCTTCAACGTGTTTCCAATTACTATGCAAAAGAAGGACTTTGATTTGTTTTTGTTTTGTATTAATAATTACTGTGACACTACAATAAATTGTTTTGTATATTACTTTTTGTTTTGTGATTGTATCAGGGTTACCTGACACAAACTTGTTCAGTTCAGATCTACAGTATAGACTGGTGACCACCGTTTTCACTCGTCACAAAGTGAAAGGACACACGCACCCTTAACACACTCACATGCAGGGAGCAATTAATTCAAATACTGCGTACCATTCATTGGTCTATAGTGTGTCCATGTTCAAAAGTTCATTAAGTGGGTCAAGCAGATACAGTCTGTGTGCACCAAATATCCAGGTAGCAAATATCCTGAGATATTCAACAGTGAATTCTGAATAGTCCTATCAAACAAAAGCAATTATGAAGATCTTGGGGAAGTTTTTCAATTTAAACTAAATTAAATATGCATATTTGATGTGGGCAAATAAGCGCGCATGGTCTGACTTTTAAAATGTGTTTTGATCTGGCATGAGTGGCATCACGGTCTTTTTGTTGGGGGGGGGGGGGGCTAATACTGGAAAGTTGGCAATCCTATCATATTGTGTCATTAACTGGATACTGCTGTGTGATTAACACCGTGTCACAAGCCGAATAACGTTACATGGGGCGAACACATCGAGCTGCAAAGTACCGACGACAAACTTTTTTTAAGGTGAAACCGCGAAAGGGCGGTCCTAGGGTCCTTTTTATGCCTTTTCATTCGTCAGACTCCGGAGACAGAACATGCGCTCACCCCGCCCTCACGAGCATTTCCGACTTTAGGCGACCATTCCCGAACGTCTCAAGCGAAGATCATCGTCTTGTTACTGTTGAACAGGGATGGAGGAACTAGCAATCAACCTCAATGCGGAGGGGATTCAAAAAAGAGTGACCAGTCCGGGCAAAGGCGACCTTCCACTGTTTATCGATGGAACCAAGGTAACCGAACGTCCCCCCTCCCGAACACATTCCTCTGACTGACTGTACCCATATCTAATGTTGTTGCGTTGCACGATAGCTTGACTGCTACCAAGCTAGCATTTTTCTTGAAAAGCAAACTCGCTGGCTAATAAAACTAGGCTAAATTACGCAGTTCCCGTCAGCGTTCTGGGGACTTGACAATGACGTATAGTGCATTTACTGTGAACGTTAAATGTTTTGTTGTATTGGTGTACGTTAGTGTTGTACTTGGCTGATCGTTTTCGCAAACTAGCTAGTTGGCTATTGTCGCTATCATATTTTCCTTTTTGATGCTGCTGGTACCAATACAGTGGGGCGGTGCTCGTGTGCTAGACTTCTGTTCTTTGCGTCTGTTGGCTCCCTGATCTGTCAGTTAAATGTCATTCTTCATTTATTATGTAGTAAGCAACCATTGGTGCAGAGAGATGCCGCTCACTACTATTTCAGATTTTCAATTGGACAGACTTCATAATTGACAGCAATAAGGATGAATCAGGGGTAAACAGAAAGTGCCCATGGTTTCCCCCTCGCACCCGTTTCTGTCGGTGATATTCGAGGCCGGAAAGCAGACGTTAAAGTGAATTGGTGTTCCTTTTTCACTTCTGTAGTCTCCTGAGTTTGCTCGACTTACTTGTTGCAGAATGCATTGCCAGTCAACGTCTTGCCTTGCCTTGTTACTTGGGCTGTGTCCCTATCCGCCCCCCAACACCCTTGTTCGCCCGTGAGCTCATCGGTCCGCCATGTTGTGTCTGTGCCGAGAGCGTAAGTGGCGAACCGACGGGGAGCTGAGGTTTGTGGACCCTGTCACCTCCCCGCAAGTCTCCTGACAGGAGGGGGACTTTATTCCCCATAACTAAGTGTTATTTTGCGGTCAGTTGAAACATTTGGTTGAAAGTTAATTAAACTTCCCCGGTAGGGGAGTGATCTGTGATAAACGCTCTCCCTTAAAACTGGTCCCTCCATAATACAACAGAATAGGCATATGTATACCATAGCATCCTCTGGCCATTGACTCTTTAGCAAATTGCATAACGTTACTTTGGGCCAGTTACTTTGGGCCAGGATTGATGGATCGTGGCAGATAGGCAATATGTCTCCGTTCGTAAAAACAGTTTTCAAACATAGGTGTTGCAGTGACTTCAAAGCAGGGATGCAATAATTATTGCAAGCATATTCAGAAAACCTTAGTGAAGCACATGGTTATTATACACCAGTAGTGCCAAGTGGGTAAGATCAGTAACGTTAGCTACAGACTTACTCTTCAGGGGAGGGGAGGGCACAAAGTCTGGATAGGTGCACAAATGGAAAAGTCACCCCAGCGAACCAAATTTGTTATGATAATTTTAGCAAGTCATATTTAGGAAGCCTATGTCAGAAATACATTTTCTAGATAATCTGTCAAAGTTATCCAGACGAATATTGAGGCAGTTCACTATAAGTATTCAAGTTGGTATCTATGTATAAACAGCAGGCTAGTAGGTAAGACTGACAGTGGCCTGTTTAGTTATCAGTTTGCTCATTTTGAAAATGTTCACCTGAACAGTTAAATGAACAAATGGTCCTTGTTTCCTCTGGTTTGAGGTTTATTGCTTATTATCTTAAATTAAGGGTATAGCTACAAATAAAATAACATTTTTAAAAAAAGAAACTGGTCTGTATTTCTGGATGGCAGAGGTGCTTTTATTTAGCAGCAATGCGACACGGGCCTGCTTGATGAGAACACAAAACCAGCTGCTGATGATGATGATAATAATAATAATAATAATTATTATTATTATTATTTGTATAACACTTTTAAGACAAAAGGCAGCCAAAAGAGCCCCAGCAGAAAATGTGGAGTGCAAACGGTCAAACGTAAAACAGCCCACACTTAATAAGCTACAATCCCATACTGACTAATACTCGTACATTTGATCCTCATTTCTGGACCTCCTTTCAGATCTCATTCAATGATCACGTTTTGTAGACATAACACTGCATGATTATATGTAAGGAACTTATAATGCACACCCTCCAGCCAATCAGAAACGAGAATTCAACGCAACCGTGGTATAAGAACAAAATAAAACCACGCAATGCCAGCGCGGCTGGTGTGTGCTTCTCCGTCTGTGTGAGTCCAGTGGCCTGGCGTAAATGGTATCTGCTGTCCCTTGCAGGTGGGTGGAGGATTTAAACTGTTCAGAGAAGATTCCTTGCGAAATTACGTTCTGAGCGTTTGTAAATAAGTACGTACGTTTTGTAGAGGGCAGCTAAAAATCTTTACCTGTCTTTCTCTGCCTTAAACCCTATTCACCCAACTTTCTGTCTCTCCCTCAGACTTCTCTGTTCATATCCTCCTCTCTCTCTCTCTGTCTTCCAAGTTCCCCTCAATCTCTGTCCCCCACTTTGATCTCTTTTGATTCTACTCAAGAATTATGCCCCTCATCCCAGAATCTTCCATAAATCCACAAGATTCAGGATCACACTGACTATAAGCCTAGTCATTCACCCTATTCTGCCGTCTCCACTTTCCAGACACCTGATCGGAGATGGTTAAGGGTTGGAGTACATGATGGTGTCTTGTATATTATATGAAATGTAATGTAATCTCTCATTCCCCACCTTTCTCTGTCCCCTCCTTTCACTCCTCTTGCTTTCTCCCATTCTCACCATTTTTGTATATTTCTTTTTCACCCCCTCCCCAGGTGAAGTTCCACTACCGCACCGCACTGTGTGATGGGACACTGCTGGATGACTCGCGGTCGATGGGCGGGCAGAGCCGGCCCATGGAGCTCATTCTGGGGAAGAAGTTTAAGCTGCCGGTGTGGGAGCGCGTGGTCATCACCATGAGGGTGGGAGAGGTCGCCGAGTTCACCTGCGAAACAAAGGTACTCTCCTCCACAGGGCCCGTCGTGCCACCGATACCCTGCTCGTTTAGGGCCCGAGTGGGGCTCCTTACCCTGTTTCTGAACCCCTCCCAGTCTGTTCACACCCCGCCTTTTTCCCCCCCACCCAGCACACGGCCCTGTACCCGCTGGTCGCGCAGTCCCTGAGGAACATAAGCGTAGGTAAGGATCCCCTGGAGGGTCAGCGGCACTGTTGTGGGATTGCCCAGATACACTCCCACCATTCCCTAGGGCACCAGGACCTAGACACCCTACAGGCCAACCCACAGCCCCTGCGCTTCACTCTGGAGCTGCTACAGGTGAGTGACGTTTCCCGCCAAGGCCACGGCGCCTACCTCTCGTCGCCGATCCCTTGTCCTTTAACTTCACCTCATTTGCCTCTTCGGTTTGTGTCAGGTGACAAGCTGGGCGAGGTGGGGTTTAAGACGAAAAGACAAAATAAGCTGTTGATTGGCTACGGCACCGTACGCCGGTATTTGTCCCAACATCCACTTTTACGTGAAAGCAGGTTACATTTTGGCTTAAAAGACAGAAATTCCAGACCTGGCCTAAAACAAAACTTCTCACACTTGTGCAACACAGTGACGTACCAAGATGCCTAGAGGTGAGCTGCTTGGCTTTGGTTGAGAACAGGGCATGAAATGAACTATCTCACCCACTGGCCAGAGTGGTTTGTCATTTTACCACCCACATTAGCTTTTACAATATTACACACAACCTGGTTGGTTACCTGCCAAAGTGGCTGTGAGAGTAGAAACTTTTGCCAGCCACAATAAAAATCTTACCACCATTTGGCTGGTGTTAATTGTCTCCTGGTTTTATTGGAGGGGTTTAATCTAAATTTAATTATTTGCAGCTGAGCTAAAATACAGCCTTCATTAAATGTGAAAATAGATGACATTCTAAAATGAAGCTTCGGTCATTATATAAAGAACCAAGACTCTCTGGTTGCAACATTAAGCCGCACATTCAAGATGGCCGAACCAGGCTCACAACCGTCTCACCGTTACTCTCGGCGAGTGTGACACTTGCAGAGTCCTGTGGCCATTGTTCCGACTGTACAGCTGTATCCCCCCCATGTGACCAGATTCAGCCTCCTGGCTCCTTCCGGTTGGACACGTGGGCGATGACGGACGATGAGAAACTGGAGGCAGTGCCTCAGATCCACGAAGAGGGGAACGAGCTGTACCGGCGGGGCGAGATCAGCGCGGCTGCCGAGAAATACCACAACGCCATCGCCTGCCTAAAGAACCTGCAGATGAAGGCAAGTCCTCGCTGAGGAAAACAGCCTCGTCATCGTTGATTTGTGTCATCACTGAGGGACACGACTCTACACGTCATCACTGAGGGACACGACTCTACACGTCATCACTGGTGGACACCACCCCGGTTCTTCTGACTTGAATCTCCAGTCTTACGGGGCTGTGTTGTTTTCCTTTTATTTTAGACTCACATGGTTGTAGTTTTTATTACCCTGGGTTGCAACCTAGTCCAGCTGGTTTACGTGAGACTGAAGGAATCATTTTGCTGAACAAAACACGTTTTTGGTGTAGGTTCCCTCAGTTGTGCCATGCATAGCAGGCTTTAGGGGTGGAGTATATCAAGGACACATTGTCCTGCCTGGACTATGCAGCTATTGGGTAGTAAAGATGTCGATTTGACAGTAAAGCCGCCATTTCCATTTGAAACCACCATTTATAATTCCAAACTGGGAGGGAAATGGAAGCATATAGTGAGACCAGTGTAGTTGGGTCCTCTGCATTCCTTTAGTGAAAAAAGATGAAACAATTGGCATAACTCCCCAGGGTAGGGTAGGTTTTGCTTGGCCAGGGTCACTTCTGCAAAACTGCTGCTTTGCTGCTTACGAACACTTATGGTTATAATGGTCAATGAGAGAGAGTAGTAGGCTTAATATACTGGGGGCCCTTACTGTTTATTTTCCCTCCCAATTGTCCAATCAGGAGCGTCCAGGGGATGACTGCTGGTTCCGATTGGACCACATGATCACACCCCTCCTGCTCAACTACTGCCAGTGCCGGTTGCTGCAGGGCCAGTACTATGAGGTTCTGGACCACTGCTCATCTATATTGTACAAGCATGAGGGTGAGTCGTAAGCCTACACATCCTGTTTGTTTCCACATACAAATATACACGATAAATCAGAACTTGCATTACTAGGGATAGCTGCTACATTATGGGAAGGATGTGCTTTGTCTTATCTGTTCTGTAGTGACTTCGATGACGTTTCTGTACGCACTTATTGTATGTTGCTTTGGATAAAAGCGTCTGCTAAATGAATGTAATGTAACTGAAAGGATACGACTCCCTAGTGTTCACACTTCTAAAAACATCCAAACTATCAGGCTACTTTTGGCTACATTCTGAACATAGCCTTACACAGTCCCTTAACCTATATACACTACCACCTACAGTATCTGTGAATATCTCTTAAGTTCAATAGTCATTAATATTGTGGGCAAGCTCGGCACTTGTACTGTACACGAAGACGCACGCACACGCACACACGGGTCCTGAACGTTCCCCCTCTGTGACCTCGCAGACAACGTGAAGGCGTACTTCAAGCGCGGGAAGGCGCACGCGGCGGTGTGGAACGAGGCAGAGGCGCGGGCGGACTTCGCCAAGGTGGCGGAGCTGGACCCTTCCCTGGCGCCCTCTGTAGCCCGGGAGCTGCGGCAGATGGAGGAGCGGATCCGGGAGAAGCAGAAGGAGGAGAAGGGACGCTACAAGAGCCTGTTCAACTACGGCGGAGGGACCTCCGCCGCCGCCACCACCGTGAGTCTCGCCGCCCGAAAATAAGCCCCAGCGACGGGGTAACACAGTGGCTCCACCCATTTTTGGGGTCACAAGGCCCCGCACTCTTCCCTCACCGGAGGCAAAAAAAAAAAAAACGTGAAATCCAAAGACGGTGGTGTACTTAAGCTTCATTTTCACACACATTTTACCGTGAAAAATGCAGCTCGTCACAACTTGCTGGTTAATTACGGAAAGTAATGTGTGTGGAGTAAGCCCATGTGGGTCTCTGTGTATTATACGCATTTGTCTTTCTATGCTTGTGAAAATATTTCAGCATGGTTTGTGAATTTTGTTTTTTTGATTTCAAGATTTATGGGGACTATTTTTGAAAAAAAAAAAAAAAATGTTTTTGTTCTTTCTCTTTCAGGGCTGAAAAGCAGACCTTACCTTCTGTCCAGAAAAAATATCCAAAAAATCCAACCGACTCAACCACACACACAGAGACACAACTTACTGGGCAACAGACATAAATGCTGAATAAATACACTGCGAAACAGAAAATATTTTGAAGTGCGTCAGGGACGCAAACGGTCAACAGAGACAATCGAAAGGTAGATCAGATAAGAGCACGAGAGTCACTCTACTCCCTCACCCCCCCCCCCCCTCTCTCTCCCTCACAAACATCTGCTCCTGCCTTTATAACAGAGGAGCAGAACTGTGACTATAACTATCTGCATTATTTATCCACATTTATGTTAATATTGTGATTAATGATCTATATATTCAGGCTTGGAGACTTTATGTGTTAGGTGACTGTCTGCCATCCTTGGCCACTCTGTAATGAACATAGTTTGTTCAGGTTCCTTTCTTAATTTGGGGAGAATTGTTCTGTTGGGAAATTACCCACCCCCACCCCCCACTGATGGGGGCACACAGTAAATGATCAATCAGAGGACAGTGCCCTTTGGACCCCAATAGTGCAACAAACCCGTAACCCGCTGGCTGCACCGTAGTGATTGGTCAGCCAGCTGGGGGCCGTTTAATGCTCTGCAGACAGCAGAGTGGCAGACGTGCGGAGGCTCCTTGCAGGCTAGATTACATACGATTACAAGCTCAGAACCTCCTTGGCCAAAGCGAATTACCCATAATTCCACCTGCTGTTTTTACACATGAATCCTTACAGCCTGCTAACAGTGGTGCCTCCGGTCAGATAGACATTAACTACAGGCACACCTCCAGCACGTTTCCAAAGCCCCGTCTGTTTAGGTTGGCTGTTAAGTACTGGTACCAATAAATGTTGACGTTACAAGGTTTTTAAGGCAAACAACATATGAGCTGTGGTCTCATTTTAAGTGATTAATGAAGAAAAAAAAACACCCCGTTGAGTACCATGGATACCGAGTGATATATTCGGTATGCCCATCTTTTAAGGGTAAAATCATGTCCAAGGAATGTCTACCAAGCCAATTTATGTTCTTTTCTTTTGTATTTGTTTAGCTATAGGTTTCGATGAGTATCACAAGCTATGTATACAAGCGGCTGTTGTGAGTGAAACTGCAGCGTCACTGATCCCGATGAGTAACGTGTTGGTGTGCTTGTGGAGTGCAGCCGTGGTGCACAGCGCTCTGCTCTCCAAAGCGGGCGAAAAGTCCCGCTCGTCTTGTGACTATACGAAGCCAAATAAAGAGAGAAATCCTCACCTGCGTCGTGGTTTTCTGTTCTCCCGAGTCACACACATACAGGGCGGGGGGTGCTTTCATTGAAAAACGATTTTATTTAATTCCACTAGCTGCAAAAAATTGTGTTTACAAAACTGTCACAATACCAGCATTGACGTTGGGTTTACTGGATTGATGGTCAACTTGGAGGGAGAGCAAGAAGGAGAAGAACCGTGTGTGTTTGGGGGGGGGCTATGTGCGAGCGCTCCTCTCCGTTTCTGCTAGACACTCCCTGACCAATGCTCGGGCATGGATGATACCTGGTGGGGGAGAATGAGAACACCATTAACAGGCTGTAAAGTACTACATTCATCTGTACATTACTACGTTAAACGCACAACATGCATCCCGTTGACTCGCTGCCTGTACATCACTACACTACAATCACAGCCTGTCTACATCACAAGCATGGGATTTCAGCTAGTATTTGCATTAACAGTTTGGCAATCGCAGCCTTAAGAACTGCACAGTCGAGCGGTTCTTGGGGTGACCAAAGATCGAAAAAGAAAGGTAACAACATTATTACCATTGCCAATCAGCATGGCAGAAATAGTTCAGAAAAATGGGTCCAAGTCGGGAAAAAAAAGAATTATCCTTTAACCCCCGCTGCTGTAGGAAATCCCACGGGAAACACTGGTGTGTGTGTGTGTGGCTTTCATAGCTAATACATTTTTGATGGTAGAAAACCATGGGAAAATAATTTTAAAAAGTTGACTATAGGCCTAGGCAACATTTTATGTAAAATGGACAGCTTCATAATCTATTCTACAGGAACTTGATCACAGTTTCAGATTGTTTTACTGAAACTTGGTTACAAGTCCATGTTCTGTTTTATTGGAACTGACAGAACACGCGGTACTTGTACTTGGTCTGGAAAAAAAAAAAAAGGTATCTGTGCGTCCGTACTGAAATATATACAAGGTTTTAGCCAAAAAAACTTGGGAGGCAAACGCAAGAGTAGAATGCATTTCACGTCACTGCCGATCATTGGAGTCTCTATTTATTTTTGTTCCACAAACGGCCTGTATTGTCTGTGGGGATGCTCTACCTCTGACCCTCCAGCACTGACACAGCACTGTAGTGTCTGTGGGGATGCTCTACCTCTGACCCTCCAGCACTGACACAGCACTGTAGTGTCTGTGGGGATGCTCTACCTCTGACCCTCCAGCACTGACACAGCACTAGTGTCTGTGGGGATGCTCTACCTCTGGCCCTCCAGCACTGACACTGCACTGTAGTGTCTGTGGGGATGCTCTACCTCTGGCCCTCCAGCACTGACACTGCACTGTAGTGTCTGTGGGGATGCTGTACCTCTCTTTAGCCTCTCCATAGCGCTCTTGCTGCCAGCATAGGTTGGGCGGATCTCACGGCTCATCTCCTCGATGACGGACAGTAGCTCGCTGTAGGTGGAACCCTGAGATACCTTCACTGGCTGAGAGAGAGAGAGAGACTGCATCACAACAACCCTTTACTTTTTCTCCAATTCAAAATTATAAACATAAATCAGTTTTTAGATTGTGCCAGTACTTCCTTCCCTGGCCACAGCAGCCTCTGGTGGCATAATGTTGCTGTACAGGCTGCTTTTGGAGCCACCTGAAAATGTTTTTTGGCTTTAGACAAGAAACCCCCGAATGCCCCTATACCATCCGGCAGGCTGTCAGAAACTTCTGTAAATATCTAAATTATCCTTCATCTTACACAAAAAAAAAACAACTGCAACTCAAAAACACACTAAAAATTAAACAATATGAAAAAGCTCCAGAAAGTGAACTATCTTCACCAACGGTCCTGGAAGTCCAGGATGGCAGAGGCTGCTGGAATGGACTAAGTGGCTGGCAACTTTTCATCCAGATAACTTTTTCTCTTGGCCCTTTCTTTGGTCTAATCTGCAGACTAATTCTGTAGTCTGCTCTTCCCCCTGGCCCTGGCTTTGCTTTGCACAGTGTCCTGATGTTGAATTCGGCGCAGAAAGATAAACGGTGTGCTTTCAGAGATACGGGGACGGGCCTTACCGGGACAAAGCCCATAGAAGGGGGGCCGAAGTCGCTGAACGCCGGGCGGAAGGTGGAAGACGAGGGGAGAGAGGGAGAGGGCACGCTGGAACCTGAAGGGGGTGGGGGGGGTGTTGTAAGAGGGGGAGAAAAGAGCTGGTCATGTCCCAGTGCATTTCACACTCAGCAGCAGTCCAGCACTGACATCCAGGAACAGTATCAACACTGTGTCCATGTGCGCACAACGTGTACCAGCTGAACGCACTGTAAATGGACAGCACTGCATTATCAGTCCACTGAGAGAGAGAGAGCTCGACAGAGACAGATGGTAGTTTCTTACCCCTATCCCAGCCTAGCTACACCCCTTACTTCTCCTCCCCCTGTTTAACCGTCCCCTGACCTCCTTTCATTCCATGAATTTACTTCATACAGTCACCCCGCTCACGAAGAAAAGTGTAATCTATACTTGGTACAGAACTAATGCAGCTAGTAAATAATGTCATAATGTGATTAATAGTTGGGGTGAGACTCACCGGGCGGGGTGTGGTTGGAGCCGGTGGGGGCCGGAGCGATCGGTTTATAGCTCATTCTTTTCCAAGGGTCCCAGGGTTCGTCCGGCCGTGCGTGCTTTTTGTTTCAGACCAGCTTTTCTCTCTCAGGTTAGTTAACGTTAGGCCAGAGCTCGTCTTCTCTGTGATTATTCAAGCATGCCAGTGTTTAACTTTGGTCAGTTATTGTGTTGGTTCAGTCCAATAATGATATATGTTAAAGGTAGCTAGCTCGCTATTTCCTTTCCCGTCTTCCAAGTCTTCCCACTGTAGTCGGTTTCCGTGCGTTTTCATGCACAGGATCTTCGGGAATCTCGCTACCAAACGAACTGCAACAAAAGGGTCAAACAGAAACGATTTATTAAGCTTTTGAACGGAAATGCAGGTAGCGATCGCTGACTGGAGAGCTAATTCTGGTGCGATTACCACCGTAGAGGATCGGTTATCTAGCAAGTTGGCTAACGTTAGCCAGTCAGCAACCTATGCCGATACAAACCAGGTGTAACTCGATTGTATTTTTGTAACTAGTTTCAATGAGTGTTGCCCTTTTTGTTGTGTTTATTTAAAGGTGAGACCATTCAAACCGCTTTAGAACTCAAATAAAGTATTTAAGCTAAAAAGAAATTATATATTCCAGCAGAGAATACTTGTTTACCCCTCTACGACGACCGCTTCCTCTCTCCCGAAGTACACTGCGCCTGCGCACTTGTGAAAAACAGTAGTCTGCTGAAGGCACAGCCCTTATTTTAAATATTCATGAGGTGAAATAAGACCTGAGAGGCTGGCCGACGTCTCCAGAAAGACAGCACTGGGTTTCAGTTCAAAGCGTAACGTACCCGATTGTCATTGGCTTCATTTCGAGAGGATGTAAGTGTGGCACGGAGCAGGAAGCGGCCCTCGCTGTGTTAATTGCTGCTTTGTTGGTTGCTGGATTTGCATTCGAGTGTGGACGAATGTATCTCGGACCTATAGGGGTACCACCGTCTCAGAGCAACCCTTGTTTAATGGCAAGTCCATTGATTGACAGGCGTGACACCCAATTCCTAGTCTCCTGTCAATTATCAACATGTGCCCCAAAATTGGTCACCGCACTTGGGCAAACGGTTAAGGCAATAGTTCCCAAACTGGGCCGTGTGCCAAGATTTGTGAGAATGGGATTTATGCATATTATGTACTCTATGTATACTCATAATCATTCATAGCAGTCACATAAAATGCCAGAATTATTCTGAGCATGGACACTGCTTTTAAAATGATAGCTCACTTTATTCTTTTTTTATTTATTTTTACTTAAACAATTATTTCAGTTTTGATTGGCCCAGACAGTTTTTGGTGCAAAGAAGCATATGTTGGATTGTTGTCTAAAGCAAGAAGACATTAGCTAGAACTACTCGGGTGTTTCAAAATATGCCAGTAACAATGAAAACTCAATTGTTTTGAGAAGCAATATTAGTGACAATAGAATAAACGTTGTATCAATAGGTAATGAATAATAACAATAAAACACTGAACTGAATAAGAGGGCAGCATTTGCATGACTGATAAGACAGACACCATGTGGAATACAGCACACAAAGGCACACAAGCCCACAAACAGGCACACAAGCCCACAAAGCTGAAGTTAAGTTAGAGAAAGTTTTTTTTTTTTAAGTCACGTGACAAAGAAAAAAAATATTTGAACGTGCCAGTCTAGGCATACTTAATTGTCATTAGAGTGATGCACCTTGCATAAACAAATGCAATTGAACATTCATCTTTTGTGTGTGTGTGTGTTGTGTTTGTGTGTGACTTCCTCCCTTTCCTCCATCCCCACCCTCCCTTTCATATACAGATACTGCTGAGTGATTAAGGGACAATAATCCACGGGTAAAAAAATAAAATAAATGACACAGAGGCAAACAGCGCCCTCTGATGCTCAACTGTATTAATTACATGAATGTAAACATCGGCAATTAATTTGTGTTCCTTCCGCCTGCCATTGGCGACCTACTTTCAGTGTGTACGTGCGTGTGTATGCGTGTGTGCATGTGTTTATGTGTGTCCATGCGTGTGTGTTCATGCTTGTGTGAGCATCTGTGCGTGCGATTGGGCGTCCTTGCGTGCGCTTGCTTTGCACGTGTGTTTCTGTGTGCATTCATGCGCAAATACAAATACGTGTGCACGCGTGTGTCCATTGTTCATCCGTCTGTGTGTGTGTGTGTGTGTGTGTGTGTACATGTGCATAGAGTGTGTGATCTATCCATATGGAGGAGATCAGCAGCGTAGCCTGAAATATTCATATAGTTGGACCTGCATCAAACTAGGTGGGCCACAACTACCTAGATGTGCATTCACAATTGCGTGTTGTAGTTCAGCCAAGATAAATGGGTGGGCCAGGATAGTATGTAGGTGGCCATGGTCCACCCTGGCCCACACATCCCTATGCGGTCAGAGGAGAGGGTGCTATGTGTGCCTTTAAATAAATGCTAGTGTGACAGATCTTTAGTTATCCTGTAGTAATTACTACTAAACAAAGGGAGACACAAATTTCCATCATTCAGATATCATTCCTGTAACTGCATGTTTTATTTTGTATTTAAATAAAGTATTCATCTGTGTATGTGTGTGCATTCATGTGCATATGCGTATGTGTGTGTCCATGTATGTAGGTATGTGCTTTGTAGTGTGTGTGTGTGTGTGTGTGTGTGCATGTGTGTGATGAGGGAGGGGGCATCACACTCACCATATGCACTGTCCAACGAAGGTGAGTAAGGGAGAGTGAGGTCACTTGTTGGTGACCCCTCATCCTGATTCAATGTTTTACTGTATCTCGCTTCCATTAGGGACAGTAGAACTTTCTCTTCATCAGTATGAAATGAAGGTTTCCCCTCTTCATTGTGGTCATTAAATACAGACAGACATTCATTAACTTCTCTCAATGAACTAAATTGATTAAAATTTCTTTAATAATTTTTTTAGTTTCTGATTTTTTAGCAATTTTTTAGCAATTTAAAAAAAATGTTTTAGTCAGAGTGATCGGCATCTAAAAATAAGTATTTTGTATTTTCTTTCATACTGCTCTTCTCTTCCAGAAAGTCGATTTGTTCAGCAAGTCTGACTGTTGGGGCTGGCGCTGTAAGCCTTTTGTCCTTTGTTCCCAAAGATGGTTGAATTGAGTTGATTATTAAATTTGATAATGACAACGATGATAGAACTGCTTCACCTTCTCAATCAGCTGACTCACGGCTCCGACATGACTACATAACGAATAATAAAACATTTACTGTGGATCTCAGTCGCCACCTGTGTCTAACACCCACACTGGTTAGCGGTGGTTTTGCACCAGAAAACTCAGCAAACATAAGCTATAGGTGGAGAGGGAGGAATTCATTAAACCAATTAAAGTCAGCGATGGTTAGACGGCCAGATATAAGTAAGACAGGTTGAGAATTTTGCCAGGATGCTAAGGAACCCCCTCTTTTTCTTTTTTTATAAGCGCCAAGGGATCTTTAAAGATCACAATGAGCCAGGGAATTGGTTTGAAAGATGGTGTCTCCTCGGCTGCGTCCCAATATTCTTCACTCCCCACCTCCTTTCCTCCACTCCCCCACTACCACTCCTCTCCTACCCGGAAGTATGCAAAACCGCCTGAACGTATACAATATACCTGACACTGCGGTTTGCGTTGAGACATTAATTAATACGTAACCATTAATGTGTAATTAAGGTGTAATCAGCAACATTAGATTAAAACACAAAGATCAATTTCCGGGTCACGGAGGAGAGGAGGTGGTAGTGGAGGAAAGGAGGGTGCATTTTTCGAGTATTGGGACGCACCCCCTCTGTCCCTGTCGCAGCACTGCCGTTCACTACCAACAGCACCTCCAGCCTTGCATCCTGGAGGAAGGGCTCCCGTCCTCCCCTCTCCCAACTGAAAAGTACAGTCTTACTGAAATTCCTATTGGTTGGTCCAGTAGCAGCCAACTTATTCACTCATTGTCGGCTATGATTGGTGGCCAACCAGACATTGTGCTCACAGGTTACACAGGAGCCCAGCACTGGGCATGACACGCCTGCCGCACGTGGCCCTAGGTCGGTCCATCATCGGCATGCCGCCTCAGAATAATTGCTTTAATTTAGCAGACAAATATTTGCAAAGTGGCTTTGTTCCAGTTGGCCAACTACCAGCATCCCAAAGTCTTCAGTTGGCCAACAGTGTTGGCCAACCAGGTATGCAGTAGATATGGATGGATCACAGATAAGGGTTGTTTCTCCTGACTCATTTTCCTATTGAATTCTATGGAAAAAGAAGTCAGGAGAAACAACCATTCAAGTGATCCATCCATATGTACTGCATATCTGGCAGCAGAGTGATGATTTGAGGCTCGTTTGATACCACAGACTTTTGATGACTTACAGCCATTTAGCCAACCATGGGTTCCATACTATTCCCATGTAATCTACAGCTTAATCTAGTCCCACCCCCAATTCCCCCAATAGAGATCCAATCAAATGCAGAGAGGTTATAGTATCACTTGTCAGAGTACCTGAAAATAAGATATCAAGAGTCTTTTGATATCCTTTCATACACAGTCATGATAGCATCACCTTGGAATGTTCCAAACAGGTGTTTTTTGAACTTTCCAGTCTTTCTCTTTTGCCCTTGTCCCAACTTTTTTGGAACGTGTTGCAGGCATCAAATTCAGAATTAGCGTACATTTACAAAAATCAATAAAGTTGATCAGGTAAAACATGAAATATCTTTTCTTTGTACTGTTTTCAATTAAATATATGTAAAAGAGAATTTACAAATCACTGCTTTCTGCTTTTATGTGCATTTTACATACTGTCCCAACTTTTTTGGAATTGGGGGCTGTACTTCAACAGTGCCATTGATCTTCAGTTGGTCACCAAAACTAAAGCAGAAGTGACTCTGATTGACAGGGAGGTGAGGCCTACGAGGGCTTCATGTCTATTAAGGTGACAGAAATGTGTGTGTATAAACAAGCATGTGGGCGTGTATGTGCGCATATGTCTGTTGGCGGTTGAGCACATATGGGAGTGTACGGGTGTGTGTCTACATGTGTGTTAAAGTAAATAAAAGCACTGACCCTGTACTGTTTACATACTAAATTAGAGAGATGGGTCTGCTTCTTTCACGCCGGCGCATGCATGCGTGCATGTGCCTTGTGTGTGCTTCCACGTGTGTGCTCAGTGTGTGTGCGTGTGTGTGTGTGTAGGGACAGAAAGAACTCTTTGATTCTCAGCTGGCTGAAATGGCGAGCACTGAGCATGCTCAGTATGACTCCATTGGACTGAAGATTCAGCAGAGCCGATAAAGAGGCTAACATCTTCCCAATATACCAGTCTTCACTAAACTATTGTCACTGTAATCCCTGGAAGGAGATGTGCACCCTTCTATTTTGTCTATTGCCAATAAACAATTAATGTTGGAAATGGCTAATGTGTTGAGTGGATCAGTTGACAAATTCAAACAAGATTTATCTCACAGCCCAACAGGAAGCATGGAGAATCACAAGCCAGGTGCAAGTTCTACAGTCCTTCATATTTTCCGTGTTCATTCATTGTACACAATAACCTCTGCAAGAAATCCATTCTGTGTATCTGTTTATGGGTTGAATGAACATTAATCCAAAAACAATAAATGAAGCAAAGATAGCCAAACACTGCACAGCTGAACATCAATGATAATACTGTGCAAATGACAGTGGGAAGTGGTGAAATAGGAACTATACTGGTAACCACAGCTTTACTTATTTGGCACACATAGGTAAGGTCATCCATCAGCATGTGACTCCAGTATATATTGAGCTTCATGAACGGCTGTTATACGCAAAATGGGCTCTGTGGGTCATCCCGATTCTGGGGTCTACAAAAAAAAGGTGTATTATTCTACCTGGCTTACAAGCACACAAACCAAATAAAAAAAACTATGAACAAATTTGACAGGTCTCATGGGACAGATTCAATTGCAACTTAACCTATTGCCAGCACCAAATGATGATTGCTTACCATGTTAGATGGAAATTTTGTAAGTTGCTATGGCTAAAATCCTCAGCCAAATGGTTAAATTGTAAATTAGTGGCCTGCAGTCCGCACAGCTGTCGGTTCACCGGCGTTTTGTAATCTGGACTAGATCGACTTCGTCGTATTAGGCTCAACTGTTAAAGAGAAGGTAGAGTTAGTCAATAGTCCTGTTGCTTAGTGGTTCTCAACCTCAGTCCTGGGGGCCCCCTGTGCATGCTGGTTTTCGTTCCAACCACAATTGCAAACCCAAAATTTTAAAAAGCGGTAAATTTTTACTTAATTAGGTGTATTTCATGTTTAGAGGTATTATTTGCCTTCTTGAGACACATTATGTCAAAATAGCTATGCATGCCATGAAGAATAAAAGTCCAATGTTCACATGGTGCAACACTGAAAACAATTAGAAAAAGAGAGGTAAAAACATGTTTTAACTGATCAAATTAACCCTCATATTATGTTCACATTTTATGACGCCTTTTATGTTTGGGGTCAAATTGACCCCAAAAGTTTAAACTGACACAAAACTATTGTAATAGAAAAATTGACACTTTCTGTGTCACCTTTTGTGTGTCTCCCAATTGACTAGCCTTTTATCCCTAAATATTAAAAATCTGTGATGAAACATCTCATTTTCGAGCTTGAGGTAAGTGAAGGTTTGTGAAGTTTAAAACCTGTACGGGAAAATGCTACCAGAATTACCCAGAAAAAAATCCTAGATAAAAACTAAAAAAGGTTGTGTATTTCATACCGCTACCCCACAAATGACCCCACACAACACCTTTGCATACAAAGGTGGTACAGGACTTTTGAAAATATAGCATTATGTTTATTGTATATTTACTATTTAATCCCACAAAATTAGGAAAAATCATAGTGTCAAGATAAAAAAATAAATTGGTTTTTAAGACATTTCAAATTGACCCAGAACATAATGTGAGGGTTAAAGTCTGAGGTGAATCAATAGTCTCATAATTGGTGAAAGTGTGGACACATGGCCACTAAAACTAACCATTTGGTAGATAATGAAGAATTCAAAGACAAAACTAATGTCAATGAGCCAAACATGCATTGTGTTAATAATTTTAAGGAAAAAAACATGAAGGAACTTCATGTTCAACTACCTAATTAGGAGCTTATTGATTCACCTCAGGCTTTAATTTGATCAGTTTAAAAAAAGACCACTTTTTATGTAATGGTTTGCAATATAGGAGAATAAGCACAATGTGAACATGGGGATTTTATTATTTGTGGCATGAATAGCTATTTCTGACAAAATTACGAGGGTAAATAATCCCTCTAAACACGAAAAGCACCTAATTAAGAAAAAATGACCAACTTGTTAAAATTCTAGGATTGCAACTACGGTCGGAACAAAAGCCAGCATACACAGGGGGCCCCCAACCCACTGGTGGATCAACTGGCATTGATGGTGATGCAATAGGTGCTTGCTTAGGTAGGCTATAATTAACCCTTTACTTGTTTTCAATTCAGCGTGTACCCCATGATTACCAAATTAACAAAATGAGTCGATCGTCGTTTCAGAGGCGGAAATCTACAGTAGGCTATTTATAATACCCTTAGAATACTTAGACTAATGTTCTAAGTACGTTCTCTGTTTACGAAATACAAGCCTTCGTACCTTGCTGCTTAGATCACTGTAACCCTTTTTTTTAGGATACAGTAGGCTACGTTGTCTGAAAATTGATGACGGTTGGCCCGCATTTCCCCCTTCTGACGTCGGTTATCCTTCCCCGACGGAACAAAACAGGATCTGGATCCACAAAGTCTGCAGTTCCTGAAACAAAACTGCGAATGTTGACGGGGCATACGCGTATATTTACACAACAAACACGCTATTCTGCCTCTCACAATTACATGCTGGCAGTATACAACACAAAGAAAGCCCTCGACCAGTTTTGGGCAAGGTTTAGTGATTAGCATACCTTACCGATTTTTCTTTTTTACAAAACAATTTTCTTTCAAAAAAATGTAATGTTAATGAGTTTGGTAACATACTAGGCCTAATGCTACAACAGACAGTTTTTTATTATTATTTTTAAAGAAACCTATGTTTACCTCAATTATCATTAATTATCACCGTGATATTATCATTAGAATGTATTGATGTAGTGTCTGGAGTTTACAATATTATATCGACAGCCTCATAACAAAAGTGCTTAAGTCATTTTTTGTAGTTTTGAGAAAAAGGCAAAAAACTGCTGCAATTCTACGTCAATGAGTATTTATTAACTCTTTCTTTTACAAACACATATCAATGGCTGCTAAATGAAATACAGATCATGTGACTTTGTATTATGATTACATGGCTAATGATGACTTAGGCAAAAATATTGAAAACTGAGTGGGACTTAGGCATTTATATACATGACTTAGGCAAAAGTCGAGAATCCACTGATGACTTAGGCAAATGTCAAGTATCTACTGGTACAGAGAAAGTATCAAATTTGACACTTCCTAGGCAGATTTATGCTTCCAAATGGGGTAAGCTGTCAAAATAATGGTGACAGTGCTGAGGCAAGACGTGCTTCATTGACTGCAAATCATTGAACATAGCATAAAGTGGTTCAGGAAGTGCACAGCGACCTGCAGTGACTTGAGCATTTTTACACTGTTGACGAATGATAAATCAAGTGATTTAGGCAGAAAATCTCAAAATGTCCAAAAAATTACTTAGGCACTTTTGTTATGAGGCTGTCGATATAACACACTGAATTAAATGTACTAGCATCCAGTCACGGAATGTCAGTTGCAGAATGACATCCAGGTCTATAATTGGCAACGTAGAGAATTAAAATTTTGTTTCGTTTAAAAATGACGTTGCCAAGAAGCACATCAAGGGAAAAATATGTCGTAGATACTCTGGTGAAGATAATTACATGCTCTGTAACGTTAACTTCTTTGCACGGCCATGATCATTAATGACAACAGTCGTCAGGTGTTCAGTGCATGGGGAGGGGATAGACCTATAGCTCACGGGTGAAATCAGTACAGAATTTGTTGAAGTTGTCCAGCAGAGGAAGGGAACATGATAGAATATGTAGAAATAGTTATGTTGATATTGTGAACTCATGGTCAGGGCATGGGGATCCCCTGTGTGCATTTAGGAAATGCAGTCAATAGATGTATAGCGTTAGAGCTACAGGGATTAATTAATGCTACGGCTGTTCTTGAAAGAACCACAATGTATGCATGTAACTTTAATAACATACTGTAAAAAAAAAGCAAACAAACGCTGTAACACAAAAACAAAGTCATACTTCACACTGTTATTTTGTGGTACTTGTTTTTTTTTTCTTCTCCTTTTTGCCTGTGATAATTTACAAACAATATGTACAGCATAGATTAAAGAAGGAATTATATTAATAACCAAGACAATATCGAAGTTCAATGATAAGATCTCTATTTACAGGACAGGTAATATATGAACGCTGTCTTATAGGTACCAAATACCAGAGAAAATGCTGACTTGTTAAGAGGTTCAAGTATCTGTCGATGTGCACACGTCTGCAGTGATTCAGCACAGGTAGTTTGGAGACAGTTACAGGTAAAGTGTACTGTAGAACACTATATACTGAAGAACATCAGTTATCTACATGCAGCACAGCAGGGAAACTCGTAATGTGGCTGCAGGTAGACTGGTCACTTAAATAAAAAAAAAAAAGAAATATTAGTAAAAAAAAAACAAGGTAGCTCTGGTGAATAAATGCACCGTTCACTTTTGGGGAGGGGGTGGGGAGAAAAGGGTCAATATGGACAGGATGGAATTACGCTACTGTGGTTCACATGGTCAAAACTGGTTGGAGGTTGCAAAGCAAACTATGACGCATGACACTCCCTCATCTCTCACCCCCCGCCCCCTCCTGCCCCCTCCAAAAAAAGAAGTCAACGGGAATTTACCACGAATGTTAGGAGTAACACCTCCTTGCCCCTTATATATGTTCGTCAGCAGCACCCTATGACAAAGTACATCTACCTAGTACTATCAGCAAACTGATTATAGAGACCGTGCCGCTGCCATTTTGAATTCAACAAAAGGAACGGAGGGAGAATGCCACTGAAATATACTGGTCTCATGAAGCGCCTCACGTCCCTTTAAAATCCACCTAGGCGAGCCCAGAAGAGGAGCCACGTGCTTGCACCAAATCAGAGCATAGCTATGCCCAGTGTGGTCTGACTAGACCAAACCAAATGACTCCGAAACTGATTATGTTGATGTCTCATACTGACTGTGGTTCAGATTGGACTGGCAGATTTTAGGGTTGGTGAGACTTGGGTGGGCGGGGGGCGGCGGTGAGGGCGGTTGAGATCGGGGCGGGGCCGTTATTTATTTTTATTGGGGGGGAGAGGGGGGCGGGTCTCCCTCAGCAGATGGGCGGGGCCTGCATGAGGCTTAGGGTCTCCCTCCTCCCCCTCTTCTTGAGCAGCTGGATGCGGTTGTGGCAGTAGAACTTGATGGCCCTCCAGTCGCGGCGGTTGTTGACCAGCAGCGGGGAGAGCTGCAGGCATCGCTCGCAGTCGGCCTTGGCGGGCACACGCAGCTCCATAATGTTGCGCGTCAGTTGGGACTCCACGGCGGTGCGCTCTGCCTCGGACCAGGGCCTTTTCAGTACCCCGCGCTTCCCTGTTTGTGTGGGGACCACACATACTATCAGTACACACACATACTACCAGAACACACATACACAAACACGCTATCAGTACTCTCTCTCACACACTCATAATACATACACATACACACACTACCAGAACACACATACACAAACACACTATCAGTACTCTCTCTCACACACTCATAATACATACACATACACACACTACCAGAACACACATACACAAACACGCTATCAGTACTCTCTCTCACACACTCATAATACATACACATACACACACTACCAGAACACACATACACAAACACACTATCAGTACTCTCTCTCACACTCATAATACATACACATACACACACTACCAGAACACACATACACAAACACGCTATCAGTACTCTCTCTCACACACTCATAATACATACACATACACACACTACCAGAACACACATACACAAACACACTATCAGTACTCTCTCTCACACACTCATAATACATACACATACACACACTACCAGAACACACATACACAAACACACTATCAGTACTCTCTCTCACACACTCATAATACATACACATACACACACTACCAGAACACACATACACAAACACACTATCAGTACTCTCTCTCACACTCATAATACATACACATACACACACTACCAGAACACACATACACAAACACACTATCAGTACTCTCTCTCACACTCATAATACATACACATACACACACTACCAGAACACACATACACAAACACACTATCAGTACTCTCTCTCACACTCATAATACATACACATACACACACTACCAGAACACACATACACAAACACACTATCAGTACTCTCTCTCACACACTCATAATACATACACATACACACACTACCAGAACACACATACACAAACACACTATCAGTACTCTCTCTCACACACTCATAATACATACACATACACACACTACCAGAACACACATACACAAACACACTATCAGTACTCTCTCTCACACACTCATAATACATACACATACACACACTACCAGAACACACATACACAAACACACTATCAGTACTCTCTCTCACACACTCATAATACATACACATACACACACTACCAGAACACACATACACAAACACACTATCAGTACTCTCTCTCACACTCATAATACATACACATACACACACTACCAGAACACACATACACAAACACACTATCAGTACTCTCTCTCACACTCATAATACATACACATACACACACTACCAGAACACACATACACAAACACACTATCAGTACTCTCTCTCACACTCATAATACATACACATACACACACTACCAGAACACACATACACAAACACACTATCAGTACTCTCTCTCACACACTCATAATACATACACATACACACACTACCAGAACACACATACACAAACACACTATCAGTACTCTCTCTCACACACTCATAATACATACACATACACACACTACCAGAACACACATACACAAACACACTATCAGTACTCTCTCTCACACACTCATAATACATACACATACACACACTACCAGAACACACATACACAAACACACTATCAGTACTCTCTCTCACACACTCATAATACATACACATACACACACTACCAGAACACACATACACAAACACACTATCAGTACTCTCTCTCACACTCATAATACATACACATACACACACTACCAGAACACACATACACAAACACGCTATCAGTACTCTCTCTCACACACTCATAATACATACACATACACACACTACCAGAACACACATACACAAACACACTATCAGTACTCTCTCTCACACACTCATAATACATACACATACACACACTACCAGAACACACATACACAAACACACTATCAGTACTCTCTCTCACACACTCATAATACATACACATACACACACTACCAGAACACACATACACAAACACACTATCAGTACTCTCTCTCACACACTCATAATACATACACATACACACACTACCAGAACACACATACACAAACACACTATCAGTACTCTCTCTTACACACTCATAATACATACACATACACACACTACCAGAACACACATACACAAACACACTATCAGTATTCTCTCTTACACACTCATAATACATACACATACACACACTACCAGAACACACATACACAAACACGCTATCAGTACTCTCTCTCACACACTCATAATACATACACATACACACACTACCAGAACACACATACACAAACACACTATCAGTACTCTCTCTCACACACTCATAATACATACACATACACACACTACCAGAACACACATACACAAACACGCTATCAGTACTCTCTCTCACACACTCATAATACATACACATACACACACTACCAGAACACACCTACACAAACACGCTATCAGTACTCTCTCTCACACACTCATAATACATACGCATACACACACACACAATCAGCACACACATACAAACACTATCAGTACATATCAGTACACACACACACACACACACACTATGAGAACACACACAAGCACACACTGACAGTACTTTCTCTCACATACTCTCTCATAATACATACACACACACAAGCACTTTCAGAACATACGGTACCTACAAACAAACACACACACACACACACTATCAGAACATACATATAAACACACACTATCAGTACTCTTTCTCTCTCACACACACACATACACACACATATACACACCTGGTTTGGGCTGGCCCGCTCCCCTCCTGCGACCGTTGGGGGGGGCGGAGTTGGGAGGGGCAGCATTTCCTCTCCTCTGACGTGGGGACTTGCCATTGGCCATTCCCTTCTTCTTACTCTGCTCCCCGTCTGAGTCATCTGAGAAAGAGTCTGCAGAGTTCCCCGACATCACTGACAAAGCGGAAGAGAAGAGACAGAGGGAGAGGGGGAGAGGAGGAGGGAGAAAGAAAGGGAAGGACAGAAATAGAGGGAGGGAGATGGGGAGGAAAAGGGGGAGAGGAAGAGAGCAATGGTTTTTAATTATCTGGAAGCGTTTATGACTGAAAGAATGTGTTTGATTGGCTCCAGGTGTTGATCAAGCCCTACCAAAGCACTGAAACTTTTCCCCACTGGAACGTACGTCCAGATACCCCCCTCGCCCCCCCCCCCCCCCCCTTGCTCACCGTCCAGCTCCAGGCAAATGTGGTGCAGGCTCATCCCCCGGAACAGGACCCCGTCCCTCTCTCCACACAGCACCACCCTGCCCACGCGGCCCATCAGCCCCGGGTCCTGGCCAATCCCGGCGCAGCTCTGCGTCACGTGGTACTCCTTCTGCAGGAAGCTCTCCAGGCGCTGGGCGGCGCTGGGCCCCCCGGGCTGCCCCTCCCCCTCCCCGAGCAGCAGCAGCTGGGTGAGGATGGCCACCTGGCGGCGGAGGCGGGTCTGGGTCAGCGCCCGCGGGTTGCGGGTGCCGCTGGAGCGCGCCAGGCTGCGCAGCAGGTCCGTGCCCCGCAGGGGCGTGGCCGGGGAGTGGTAGGGCCGGGCGAAGACGTAGGGGTTCTGCGGGTCCACGCCCACCCCGGGGCGGGTCTGCAGGAGCAGCTCCAGGCAGGGCTCGCTGTGCGGGGGCAGGATGAGGGGCTGCACCCGCCCCCGCTTGCCCTGCACCCCCACCCGGGGCAGGTGGGGCAGCACCTGGCGCTCGAAGGGCGAGAGGGAGGCCTCGAGCGGGGTGAGGGCGGGCGGGGCACCGGGGGGCACGGGGATAGGGCACTGGGGCGTGACGCGGCTCTTGTACTCCTGGATGGTGAGCTTGGAGGCTTCACACTCACGCCGGCGGTTGTAGAGGATGAGCAGCGCCAGGCTGGCGTGGCACAGCAGCCTCCAGGCCTCGGCGGACTGCGGCGAGCGCGTCAGCGACAGATAGGCCGAGTGCTGCAGCCGCCGCAGGTACATCACCAGGGACGACAGCGACGACAGCAGCGGCATCATGTGGGGCCTGCGAGTACTGAGGGGGTGGGTGGGGGGTTGGCAGGAGGGGAGAGGGGAGTGGGGAGAGGGTGGGAGGAAGGTGTGTGAATGATTTTAACTTTTTACATATCCTTTATTTAGATTTTGTAATCACGTTTTTTAATTATCATTTCACAAAACGTTACGTTAAGAAAAAAGACCGTCAAACCAAATAACTAAGCAAATAAACTGGTAAAACAGACACCAAAAACGCATGATTTTTATTCCATAAAAAACTGACAATGTATAAAATTCTTCATTATCCACCATTTACAAAGAAAGTTCTGTAAAACCACATACGACGCTTCGATTTTATTGAAATTTCAATTCCAAATTTTGAATATTAATGATTTGGACAGTTGTTTACACTATACCTCCAGCCCAGACTCATATACACAAATATATACTCAAAAACACACCCACTCTACAAACATACACACTTTTGTTTGGCTGACACACACTATACGCCTCCTACCTCGACACCGCTCCTTTCTTCTCCTCTCCTCCACTCTCCTCTTCTCTCACTCGGTTCTCTTCTTGCACTCCCTCCTTCACCACTTCCTGAAAGACAGGAAGTGAGGCCTCTTCTTCTTTGGTCCTCTGTCTCTCCTCTGGCTGCTCCTCCTCCTTCTCCTTCTTCAACCTGCGGCCACCTTTCCTGGGCGTGGCCATAGCGGGCACGCCCCTCCTGGGCGGGGTGGAAAGGGGTGGAGCAGGGCTCTTCCTGGGCGGAGTGGAGAGGGGCGGGGCCGGGCTCTTTCTGGGTGGCGTGGAGAGGGCGGGGCTCTTTCTGGGGGAGGCGTGAGAGAGGGACAGAGAGAGGGAGACGCCGTTGTTCCCGCCGTGAACCTGGGCCTCCCTTTCTCTGGAGAAGAGCGTGGGAGGGGCCGAAGAGGACGAGGGGAGGGGCAGGTTGGAGTGCAGGTGAGCAGGAGGGGGGCGTGACTGCAGGGGGGCGCTGTGGGGGTTGGTCTGGGCACGCTCCATGGCTGCTCTGATCTCAGGCTGCTGGGAATGGTGCTTCTCCAGGTGGCGGGCGAGGGAGCGGAAGTGGCGCCCGCAGTAGAGGCAGCACTGCCTCTGCCCGGCCCCGACCACGCCCTCCACCACGCCCGCAGCCCCATCCCGCCCGATGTTGATGTTGATGTTGTTGTTGATGTTGGTGGTGGGGGCCACGGTGGGCGATTTGAAGAGGGGCCGCGCAGGGGCCGACGCGGGCAGCGCGCGGGAGAAGGCGAGGGGCGGGCGGCCGGGAGTCCTGGGCACCGCCTTCTTTTTGGCGCCAGGCGCGCTCTTCCGCTTCTTGCGCCGGCGGAGCATGCGGCCCCTGTGCTCCTGCGCCTCCTCGTCCTCCTCTTCCTCGCGGTCCGAGTCGCTGGGCTCGGAGTGAGAGAGCGGGGAGGATGAAGGAGAGAGGGACCAGGAGGGCGTGAGGTAGTCTGAGACGGAGAGAGAGAGGGAGACAGGGCCAGACTCTTCCTCCTGCAAAAGAGAGAGAAGACGAAAGGGAGAGAGAAACAGAGGAACCATGAAGAACACAAACTCAGACATGACACAGGTGAAATCAGCATAAAGACGATTCTGGCTTTGACCTTTGGCCCTTGTGCTTTCCTGCCAGTCACTGCTAAACCCTCGTGTTATAGCGGTTTATTTTCCCCATTATAACTTACCTTTTTCACTATTTTCACCAGACTCTGAACCAAGGATACTCAAATATGGCCCTAGAAGCCAGTAGTACTAGTGGTTTTCATTCGTTTGATTGATTGATGCCACTGATTGGCCAGAGATTTAACTCACTTGCTGGCCCAGGATTAAATCAGTCCTGATTGGAGGGGAACAATGAAAACCAGCCAATGACTGGACTCGAGGGCCAGATTTGAGTATCCCTGCTCTAAACATTAGAGAAGACAGTTAAGAGGAATATGAGCAGTCAGGAGTATATGAGACAGGTGAGTGGAACAGTGGACCGTGGGACAGGTGAGTGGAACAGTGGACCGTGGGACAGGTGAGTGGAACAGTGGACCGTGGGACAGGTGAGTGGAACAGTGGACCGTGGGACAGGTGAGTGGAACAGTGGACTGTGGGACAGGTGAGTGGAACAGTGGACCGTGGGACAGGTGAGTCGGAACAGTGGACCGTGGGACAGGTGAGTGGAACAGTGGACCGTGGGACAGGTGAGTCGAAACAGTGGACCGTGGGACAGGTGAGTGGAACAGTGGACCGTGGGACAGGTGAGTGGAACAGTGGACCGTGGGACAGGTGAGTGGAACAGTGGACCGTGGGACAGGTGAGTGGAACAGTGGACCGTGGGACAGGTGAGCGGAAAAGGAGATGAGGCAAAAACAGGCGGCCATTTTACCTTCTTTACGGTGTTCTCAACATCAGAGCTGCACTCGAACCCTCCCGGAGAGACAGAGCTGTGGAAGCCCTGCAGAGCAGAAATAAGCACATCCACCCATCAGTGCCCCTGCCTGAGCATCCACCCATCAGTCCCCCTGCCTGAGCATCCACCCATCAGTCCCCCTGCCTGAGCATCCACCCATCAGTCCCCCTGCCTGAGCATCCACCCATCAGTCCCCCTGCCTGAGCATCCACCCATCAGTCCCCCTGCCTGAGCATCCACCCATCAGTCCCCCTGCCTGAGCATCCACCCATCAGTCCCCCTGCCTGAGCATCCACCCATCAGTCCCCCTGCCTGAGCATCCACTCATCAGTCACCCTGCCTGAGCATCCACCCATCAGTGCCCCTGCCTGAGCATCCACCCATCAGTCCTCCTGCCTGAGCATCCACCCATCAGTCCCCCTGCCTGAGCATCCACCCATCAGTCACCCTGCCTGAGCATCCACCCATCAGTCCCCCTGCCTGAGCATCCACCCATCAGTCCGCCTGCCTGAGCATCCACTCATCAGTCCCCCTGCCTGAGCATCCACCCATCAGTCCCCCTGCCTGAGCATCCACCCATCAGTCCCCCTGCCTGAGCATCCACTCATCAGTCCCCCTGCCTGAGCATCCACTCATCAGTCACCCTGCCTGAGAGCCATAACGGCCAGGGAAAACCAGTCACAGTCAATACCGCCTGCATCTCAATCAGGAGTCTGACCACCAGGAAGACACTGCTTATGTCGCTGAAATGTCCAACGGCATTTCGACTCAAGCGCTCACCATGGCGTTCTCCCCCCATTCGGTCAGACTGTAGTCCACCGTTATCTCCTCCCCCTTGGCGATGTCCCGGATCGCTATGACGACGAGCCGCACCTGGCTCCCGCAGTGCACCTCCCTGATGCGGCAGTTTGGCGGCGGCGGGTAGAGCACGGC
>CM056395.1:20442043-20444543 GCA_029718625.1 Synaphobranchus kaupii | reverse complement strand
TATATGCCACATGCACACACACACACACACACACACACACACACACAACACGCACATCTACATCCTGTTTACCTGTCACACATGTCCAAGCACAACACACACACACACACACACAACACACACATCATCCATCCCTCTCTCTCACATACACGCATACATATCTTCCTCCCCTAACCCTTACTCCCTCTGTCACAGCACATGAACATGCACCCTTACACACAATTTGTCCTCCATCTCATACACGTCCTGCCAAACGGTATACATGCATGCATCTTCCTCAATCTCCTAATATACAAATCAGCCTTTTACCCCTACATCCATCTCTCCACATACCTCACACCCTCATATCATACACAAACAACCAAACAAGTTTGATTCACTCTCACTCACTCACTCACACACCACACACACACACACACACACACACACACACACACACACGCACACGCACACGCACGCACAGAACATTTAAATTAATTTCAGTTCAAATTTACAAACTTATATTAAATACCTCAACCCCATAGCACACCAATGTGATAAAATAAAAACAAAAATCAAGATAAAACTTTCAGTTTGGTCAGCAGTGTTTTTTCCCCTCATCTCCTCCAATCACCACTTTTTTCCCCATCCCTCAAACTGTTCCACCACTTTAAACATTCATGACATGCTTTCCCCCTGTAGAAAGAAGAATGGAGAGGTGGGACCAATGGTGTTTTAGCCACAACACTCAATGTCATTTTCAGTGCCGGACAGCGTCTTTGCAAAAGTCCAGAATGAACCCCTGGAAATAGGGTTTTTATTGTTAATCCATCTTTTCATTTATTTTTATAGCCACCACTATTTTGACACAACAATATAGCAAGTCACCACCTTAAAATAAAGCCCCCGTTTCTGTACTTGAGTGGGTTAGAGCTAAAAAGGCAACATAATTATAGTTGAGATCTTGGATTCAATTACAATGTCACCCAAAATAAATCATTAAAATATTTGTAAAATAAGCAGAGGACAGGATGTGTTTCACCACGACACCAACCTTTCAATTCAGTAGGTTAGCATCCCACACAATCATCATAAATCATACATGTTAATGCTAAAAGGTTATAAACCCTGTTTCTTTTTTTAGAGAAAACTGTTCACACTTTCTGTGTTACTTTTCAAGTCTATTTCTAAATATGTTAACTGTTATATATTTATGGTTCACTTGTTCTCTGTCTCCATATCCTATAATCCATCTTCTCTGTCTCCGTTTCTCCTCCACACCTCCCTCAACTATCCCTCTCCGTTTCTCCTCCACACCTCCCTCAACTATCCCTCTCCGTTTCTCCTCCACACCTCCCTCAACTATCCCTCTCCGTTTCTCCTCCACACCTCCCTCAACTATCCCTCTCCGTTTCTCCTTCACACCTCCCTCAACTATCCCTCTCCGTTTCTCCTCCACACCTCCCTCAACTATCCCTCTCCGTTTCTCCCCCACACCTCCCTCAACTCTTCCTCTCTCCTCCACACCTGCCTCTCTCCTCCACACCTCCCTCAACTCTCCCCCTCTCCCCCACACCTCCTTCAACTCTTCCTCTCTCCCCCACACCTGCCTCTCTCCTCCACACCTCCCTCAACTCTCCCCCTCTCCCCCACACCTCCCTCAACTCTTCCTCTCTCCCCCACACCTGCCTCTCTCCTCCACACCTCCCTCAACTCTCCCCCTCTCCCCCCACACCTCCCTCAACTCTTCCTCTCTCCCCCACACCTGCCTCACTCCTCCACACCTCCCTCAACTCTCCCCCTCTCCCCCACACCTCCCTCAACTCTCCCTCTCCTCCACACCTCCCTCAACTCTGCCTCTCCCTTTCTCCCCCACACCTCCCTCAACTCTCCCTCTCTCCCCCACACCTCCCTCAAATCTCCCTCTCTCCCCCACACCTCCCTCAACTCTCCCTCTCTCCCCCACACCTCCCTCAAATCTCCCTCTCTCCCCCCACACCTCCCTCAACTCTCCCTCTCTCCCACACACCTCCATCAACTCTCCCTCTCTCCCCCACACCTCCCTCAACTCTCCCTCTCTCCCACACACCTCCCTCAGCACTCCCTCTCTCCCTTTCTCACCCCACACCTCCCTCAACTTTCCCCCTCTCCCCCCACACCTCCCTCAACTCTCCCTCTTTCCCACACACCTCCCTCAGCACTCCCTCTCTCGGCTCTGCACCCCTTCCCTTCACCTACATATCATCTCTCTCTCTCTCTGCTCCTCTTCTCTCTCCTTCTCAGCTCTGCGCTCCTCTCTTGTCCCTCTTCCCCCTTCTCCCAGTTCTTCTCCCTCTTTCCTTCTCTCTCTCCGACTGCAGGGCATGAAGGGTCTGAGCGGCAGGACTGGGTCCAGTGGATCAGCTCCTGCAGCACCCGGAAGGTCCAGAGCTTTGCCTCAAAGGTGCCGCCTTTTCCCAGCCCGTCTGTCTCCTGGGGGACGGAAAAGCAAGAGAAGGAAGGTAGAGAGAGAAAGAGCAGG